>VUQO01027643.1:11205-22055 GCA_015106655.1 Coptodon bakossiorum | reverse complement strand
TTGAGGGAAGAAGAACAACTTTAATAATTGACTGACGCGTTTCGGCTTGTGACCCTGATGAAGGCCACAAGCCGAAACGCGTCGGTCAATTATTAAAGTTGTTCTTCTTCCCTCAAGTGTTGCTGGAGTTCCTGCTTTGCAAACCAGAGTTTTTGCCATTATTAAAATATGGTGTTAGAGGAGATAAATGTCTTGCTTAGTACAAGAGATGGTTCTCCCAGGAAGATAAGGTCAGTAAATCTTACATCGGTCAGTTAATATTACCATAATGACCCAAGGATGATACCAGAGAAAAAATTATGTGGTCTCCAAAAAGAATTGACTCTTTAATCTTTTTTTTTTTTTGTGGGTTCTTTGCTTGTTTGTTTTTCAAATACTACTCTACACTTTTGATTTTAAATAAATGTATATTTTGGTTTGATAGCAGCTGTGGAGAAATGATCAGGTCATCACTAAAAAAAAACATCAGTATCAAAAGATAATAAATGTCCAACTCAAAGCCTTTTGGAGCTGGCTAAGAGGACAGGTAAGTCTATTACCTAATGTGATAATGACTATGACATTAGCCTAAAGCTGTGTTTGAATTGTGTTTGCATATGGTGTTTCAACTTTAACTCATTTTCATAGTGATGTGACAGAGATCATATCTTTTGATTTTTCAGTTGATTAGCTTTGAATTGCTTTAGACATATTTTAGGTACGCCCTCTCCTATGAAGACAATACAAGCTGAAAATTTCACTACTGTCATTAATTATTACTTTTTCTTGGGTATTTGCACGTGTTAGGGGGGACCTTTATCGTTTCTTCTGTTTACTATAACATTTTATTGCTTGTGGTTGCTAGTAAGTACAAATGGAAATTCTGGAAGAGGCCCCAAAACATGCTGGAAATTATGTTTCCCAAATGGCTTGGGAACACCTCTGTGACCGACTCAATGAGCTAAGGGAGGTGGCTATAGAGAAGGGAGGTCTGGGTATCTCTGTTTAAACAGCCGCCTCCATGACTCGACCTGAAGCAGAAAAAAGACAGACAGACGGATGGAACTGCACCATCCATCCATCCATCCATCCACAACTGGTTCTATCAGAGTTTAGTTTAGTTTTCAGATACAGTAGACATACACTAATCATTACTTTTAACTTACTTAAACTTTAAACTTACTTACTTTGTAAGTTTAAAGCAATTATTTAAAAACCAAAAATTGGGTGCACAAGCTTGAATTTATTTTGTTTTTTCTCCAATTCATACAGGCTCAAATATATACATATACTCATTTAAATCTGCTTTAACCTTGACATGACCAAGGCCTCCTAAATTCTCAGCAGTCATCAAGATTGATGACAATTTGTAGTTTCTCTTTGCCAGCATAAAAGCTGCAAGCAGGAATTCAGTGAAGGTCTAGGAAGGGATTGTAGCTTTACATTCACTTCAAACAGTTGTACATTAGTACCAATTATTCAGATGTGTCTACACTTTGCCAACTTCTCTAAGAGGACCCAAACTGTCACCTTCAGATGAGAGGGAATTGATTCGGATGTTCAGGAAAAACCTAGCAACAACCAAGTCTCAAGTGTGCCATGAACTGGAAACTGCTGGAACACCAGTGTCACTGTTCACATGTTTTACATCGCCATGGACTGAGAGTGTGCCAACCAAGAAACACCCCCTGTTCCAAAATCAACACCTTCAATCTCAACTGAGATTTATTTTAGCTGCCCACCTGTATGAGCCAGAGGCCTTCTGGAGAAAAGCTTTATGATCCAGTGAGACAAAGATTGAGCTATTTGTTCACACTGACAAGAGGAATAATTGGAGGAGTAAAGGTGAGGCTTTCAAACCTAAGAACACTGTACGAGCTTTCAGGCATGGTGGTGGTAGCATCAAGCTCTGGGACTGTTTTGCTGCCAGTGGTAATGGTGCATTGCATAAAGTGGATGAAACAATGAAGAATAAATACCTGCAATTTCTTCAACTTCACCTTAAACCAACTTAGATGAAAACTGGAACCTTGGAATGATAAAGCAAGATAACATTAGGGTCTGCAATGGCTTTTCCACTTTAAACTCCCTTTCTTGTCCATGATTGAAAGTTGGCTCTGCAAATTCGACTGGACAAATATCGAGCTAGAACAATTCAAAGAAATCATTAAAAGCCCCAAATTATTACAACATTCATGCTCATAATGAGTGGATGTAAACCTCTGACCACATATGCAGCTGCGGGATTACTAAAACTGAAAGACCTCTTGCACACTAGCCACGTTTTGTACAAACACTGTCGCATGCCACCGGCTTATCTTCACACTTGGTTCCACTCTACCACCAGCAAATCTGACTGTGCTGCAGCAGGGGTTTCTTTTTCCAAGTATGGCAGTAACCTCAGTCTGTTGACTTATTGCCATGGAAACAGAGAGTCAGCATCCTTGACAAAGGAGTGAACTCTTGTTCTGAAGGGCAACCCCCATGAGGACTGAGCTCTAGCGGATTAGATGTTTCCATGTTCTTACATAATTAGACAGCGTAAGCCCAACCATAAGAAACATGTGGACACATTTTCAGCAGTCTCTGCACACAAAGTTTTATTGCTCATTCCAGTGGCCTCGTGACAGAATAAAACCCACAGAACCCACAAAAATCAAAATCAATGTGAAAATATATATTTATTAAGTCACATGTATATTTCAAACTCATGCCACTGCATTTAGGAAACTGTAGGTTTCTCGAGCAGTTTCTGACGCAGAAAAGCACAGAAATTCAAGCAAAAGGTAAAACACTTCATGACATGATAATAAATTACACTTTTTATCAATAGTTATCGATAGAGATGTTAATTAAAGTCAAAGCTAAAAATGAAATTAATGAAATCAAATCAGTGAGAGTTAAACATCTGTAAGAGACCCTAAAAGAAAATAATTTGCCAAACATCAGGTACTTACATTATACATCTCTGCACTTGATATCCAGCACAGGCATCTTCACATCCTGTCTGTTAAAACAAAATGATCCTGAGTGTTATCCCACTAACTGCTCATATGTAGCCTTGGTCATTCATGTATGCAGCTGTATTTAAAGAGGGAGAAGAAGAGGTGTTCCTAACCCATCCCCATGTGCCACCGACACAGTTCAGTTGATGCAGGGGCAGTGAGTTGACATAATGAACATGTCAAATGAGAAGCTTCAAAATATTTTTAGATTCATTTGAAACAAGCTTTGAATGTAGTATCTGTGTTTGGTTTTGATTAATTATATAATTAAAATAATTCACCACTTGAAAGAAACTAACTGCAATAATAGTAACTCTTATATTCAGATTCGAGCAGATATATACTACATAGTGTTTTAAAATACTTATACCTTTATGGAGATTTGCTCATCATAATGTACCTTTAATTAGGGTTAACATAACTAAAAAATTTGGAGGAAACTTGCTTATCTCAGCAGAATGGTAAACCGGTTATGTAAGACGGCTGTTCTTTTTGAGGGGATGACCGTAAATGGAATTCAATCTGGTTTTAGTGTGGTTTGCTGAAGTAAAGTAAAAAGGGATAACGCATCACTCAGTTAATCTTTAAGAAAACAATGTGTATTATTAAGAGTAAAAAAAAAATATATTAAGATGTTAAACTCTGTTGGAAAGCAATTCAGGTATCACAGTATCTTTTTTGTGCTTGTTTTTTGTTTATTTATACAGTCATGTGACAGTTTCTCCATATATACTGTCATGTGGGGTAAAATATGAGTTTTAACACAAAACTATGCAGCTCTGTGAAGTTATCATGTTAAATGTTTTGGAAGGGTTGCCAGCAGAAAGCCTCTTCTTTCTAAAAGAAAATTAAAAAAAAATGGGGCAGCAGGAAAAGGGGTTACCGACATTTTTATATGCAGTCCCCATTTTGGGAGTCTCAAACAAATTGGACAAACTACTGTAATATAAATTACTTGGATACTGAAAATTCTTTACAGTTGTTTGTGGGCTTTTCCGCCCACAGTTTTGTATTTAATAACTGAAACACATCCTCTGTTGGATTGATATCAGATGAGTAACTTGGTCATTGAAGAGTATCCCAAGGCAAAGCCTTGAGAAACTCTTAAGTTGCTTTTGCAGTTTGCTCTGGGTGATTGTCCATTTGCACAGTGAAGCACTGTCCAAGCAGTTTTCCAGCATTTGGCTGAATCTGATCAGAAAGTATACCCCAGCACACGTCACCATTATTCCTGCTCTTCTATCAGCAGTAACGTCATCATGTGACCCATTGCCCATTGCCTCCACCATGTTTGACCATGATGATGTTGCATATTTTGTGCTCCTTTGTATTTTTTCTTCCCATCATTAGCATTAACTTTAGCAATGACACACCTACTTCCTTGAGATTGTCCTTGACATGTTTAGATGTTGTGAAGCTTTTTTCCTCCAAATTCTGGAAATAAATCTGTCCTTATTATGTACTTTGATAGTCTTCTCTGGGCTTCTTTTGGTGTTGATACACTTGTCAGTACATTCATTCTTTTATAGAATAGACCAGACTGTTGATTTGGCCCTTCCTAAAGTTTTTGCTGTCACTTTAATAGGTTTATTTTGTTTTTCTTTAGCCAGCAGCTAAAGAAAAGCTGTCATTTGAAACATCTCTTTGGACCTCATACTGAGAATTCCAGTACAAAGATATTTCATGCAGATTCAGCACTTCACCTGGAATCAGAGCCTGATCTTTAATTCTGGTGGTTTAATGTAGAACAGTCAGTTGTATAATTACTTCTGAATCTCTTAAAATGAGCTGTTATAAAATTATAAAACTGTTAGTAATTTCTAAGCAGTTAATACAATAATTTTGTATTTTCCCTCTTTTACAATCCACTTCGGTGGTATGTAGAGGAAAATTTAAAAAAAAAAAAAAATGTTTTCCTAGTGTGTCACACTCACTTATGGTTCATTTTTGTGCTACTCAGCATACTCTTTGTTTCTTGTCTCCATTAAAACACAAACAGTGAAGTCTTATGTGTTACTTGGTGTCACGATTAGCGCTGGCAGACCGTGAGGATGTGGGGAAAGGAGGACCCAAATGCTGGACTCTGTGCGGTGAACAGCACATTTATTTAGAGTGCAGTACATATTCACACAACCAATCCCCATGTGCTCCCCTGACTCCCATGCCGTGTCTTCCTTAAATAGCTCCCCCAACGAGCCTGATAAGCAGCAGGTGTGTGTCAATGGTCTTCAGGTGTGGCCAGCCCCCTTGCAGGGCCACACCCACCAGGCCTGAAGGTACCTGTCACTTGGCCTACAGGAAACAGCTGCACATACACATGCACACCTGCCTACATACAAACGTGGACACAGAACAGCAGCACGGTGCAGCTAAAACACATATAATATAATAAGAGTTAATACTGCTCATGGACCCTGGGTCCTCAGACCCAGGTCCCTGACACTTGGTAGTTTATTTTATTTTATTGCCACACAACATGTCATTTTAAGTGCTGTCCAGTGGGAGGAAGTGCTGAGCTTGGCACACATCTGTAAATGACTTCAACTAACGTCGTCATTTTCAGAAATGCTTTTATTTGTTATGTTCTCATCCAAGTTTTTATTGTGCAGATTGTAGCAGATTAGTTTAATCTTCCTAAAGTTGATCTCATCTTTGTGGCTGTTTTTATCTTGGTGCAGTTGCTACATGAAGAAATCCTGTGTAACTGTGTATTTCTCTGGGCTGTGTACATGATACGGTGCTAAAATGTTAAGCTGCCTGTGGGTGTGATGTGTTTGTTATTAAATTTAAGCCCTGTCAGAGCTGATGTCTTAGAACTTACTACAATTGCAAAATAAAACATTACAAAACCATCTGATTCCTTTGCATATTGCACTGCAGATGCATTGCGGGATAAGAGTGCTTTCTTGAGAACTGAGTTTTTGGCCTAAGATCAATTTTAGATCACATTCTTGCTTTCTCTACTATAAGTGACTGACTGACTATTAGAGCATTTGAATAAACATATCAGCCTTATAACTGATCAAAGCAAAGCCAGTGTTTGATTGAGTAACTGTATCGTACTGGGTACAGTTAAGTTACATTATTAATACATGCTTTTGGTATTAATTTTAATTATTAACATTGTCCTGGTGAATGTGTCCTTTATAGTGAGTGATACTCTACTTCACTTGACTTTTAGAGCATTTGTCCTCCCGGAGATACAGGAAGCACAGCAAAATGAAATTTGACAGCATTCTTGCAGAAATTAATGGATTTGGAAAATTCCAAATTGCTCTATTCTTGATTCAGATCCTGTCTCGAATTACTTTGCCATGTCACTTTCTGCTGAATAATTTCATGGCAGCTGTTCCTTCGCATCACTGCAACATCGATGCTCTGGATAATGGAGCTATCTTTGGAAATTTCACTTTAGATCAGAAATTAGCCGTTGGTATTCCAGCAGAGCGGGATGGGACTCCAAGCTCCTGCCAGATGTTTTCAGAGCCCCAATATGAATATCTGTCAGGCTCAAACAGTAGCAAAGGCTCATTTACTGTTCAGTGTCGAAACGGATGGGTGTATGACAAAAGCACCTTCAAATCTACTTTGGCAACAGAGGTAAGTGAGAATTAGTTATGTTGAAAAGAGACATTTTACACAGTCATTTGGATTTTTTTTAAAAAAAACAAATTTTCTTTTGCTAACATTAAAGATATAATTTTCTATCCAGTTTATTATCTACAGAAAATAATCCAACTAGCTAAATGTAATTTCCCAGGCATCATTCATTTAATTATTATTTATTTTCCAGAAGATGCAACTGTAAAATCACATATTGTAATATTTTAACGATTATTTGCAGTGGGATCTCGTGTGCAGCAGGAAAGGTATGAACAAGGCAACTGCAACCATTTTCTTTATTGGTGTTATGGTTGGAGCCCCAGTTTTTGGGTTTCTCAGTGACAGGTAAGGGTTAAATGGTTAAAAATACTAGTTCTTCTCATATACACTGTATATTGTGAAATATTTAAATCATTTTTTGTGATAATTTTGATGATTAAGGCTTAAATCTCATGAAAATCACTTATCCAGTAAGAAAATTAGTATTAAATCAGTATAAACACAGTGCATTCCTCGAATTAGTTCAGTACAGAGATTCACAATGAGTCGACTGAGGCTGTTACAAGTGCATTAAAAAAAATGATTTTCAAATTTCATCTGTAAATCAATGAATCTTAAGGAAAACTGGAGGAGCTCAGATTTCAAGATGTTTGAACTCGTAGTCTGATGATTTGGAACGCTGTATCATCGGCTTGTGCTGGTGGTGCTTGGTCCACCAGTGGAGTCATCTGCAAGCAGATTTTAGAGTACTGCATGCTTCCTTCTACTGAGAAGCTTTATAGAGATGCCAATTTTCTTTTTTCCAGCAGGACATAGATGCTGCACCTTTGATTGGGCAACCAGTTTACTGATTGATCTGAACCCCACATATAATCTTTGAGGTACTGCCAAGAGGAAGTTGAGAAATACTCAATTAAAAAAAAAAAAAAAGCAAAGTAATCTAAACTTCAATAACATCTCAGTAATGCCACAAGCCAATCACCTGCCAAAAGTTGGGCATTCCTGTCTTGTCAGTCCTTTTTTGTGGATGGTAGGAAATATGAGATACTAGATTCATCATTTTCATTAGATAATAAGCTATAATATTACACATAAAAAAAGAGAAAGAAAAGAGGAAGACTTGAAAAAAACAATAAGATCAATAAGAGAGATTTTGAAGTGTTGCAAAATAAAACCGTCTTGTGAATTATAAATATATTAGTGCTGTCAGCGTTAACGGCACCGTGCTGCCCCACACACGGAGCGATCCGCGCTAACTTGCTAACGGAGATTTGCCGCGTTAATGCGGTTATGGTGTTAACATCATTTTAGCGAGATTAACACTGATAGCACTAAAATATATACATGTGAGAGGTTTACCCCACTGCTGTGAGCACAATCATTACTTGATGCTTTTTCTGTTCATGACCAGGTTTGGGCGACGTCCTCTTCTGCTCGTGTCTTATCTGTCATCCTTGATATTTGCAGTGCTGAGTGCATTCTCCACCTCGTATGTAATGTTTGTCATCTTGAGATTTTTTACGGGCATGTCACTCGCAGGAATAAGCATCATCGCCATTGTTTTGAGTAAGCAGGATATTGTTAAAACTGTGCTAACCTATGACTGAGAAATTATAGCCTGGTTCATGCTTACAGTCATATTCTGTTTCTCTTTCAAGAATTTGCACAATTTTTTTTTTTACCTGTGCTAATGTTTCTGCAGATGTTGAATGGTTTAGCATTGAACACAGGACTTTCTCTGGTGTGATCATAAGCTTGGATTGGACAATTGGGAACTGGATCCTGGTTGGCATTGCATATTTTGTAAACGAGTGGAGGAAGCTGATTCTAGCAGTTACCTCCCCCCTGATTCTGTCTATCATTGCTTGGAGGTATTTAAGTTTTATTTGCTGACTTTGCAAGATATCCTTAATCTCATTGGAGTTTGATCAGATGCTAAACTCACCATGTTTGTTGATTTAGGTGGCTTCCAGAGTCTGCTAGGTGGCTTGTAGCCAAAGGAAAGACAGATGCTGCTCATCATTACATAATGAAATGTGCCAAGATGAACAACAGATCCAAGTGCATGGCCACCATCACACCAGCAGTACATTTCAAAACGTTTTTTTTGTTGTTGTTGTTGGTTTTTTTGTTTTGTTTTTATTAGCCGACAGTCTTACTGTAAAATAAGACAAAAAGGGGGCTTTGTAAATGAACATTCACATTATGTTTCCCTGGCTTTCTCACAGACATTACTGGAATCTGCAGAAACTGAACATGGCGCTAAGAAGTACACTTTTGTAGATCTTTTCAGAACCCCAAATATTAGAAAACTTGCTATATACTCAGGAATGCTATGGTAAGTTTCGGTTTAATGGTTTGGAGTTAGGAGATAGTTCAGCTTTTTGGGAAAAGGCAAATTGATTTCTTCCAGATATTCATCATATGTGTGCATTTTCTACCAAAAGCACTTTAAAAAGAGTTAACTGACTTTTCTCTGTGTGTGTGTTTGTGTTTGTATTTTTGCTATCTTAAGTGACAGTTATGGGTGGATTATTAAATAGACAAATGGGCCAAATTGTATTTGGGACAAAGATGTTAAAGCCTTTGAGCTATCTCACGGATATAAAGCAGTTATTGTTTTTATAGCTATCATCTTTGACACTGGGAAATTTACACAGCTTTTGGTTTTGTTCTAGCATACAGTGTAAAAAATCCTGTCAAGTGATATGATATTTAAATAAGAGTTGCAATCATGTTTGGGGTTTTTTGAGAAAATTTGTATTTGCCCCTTTATTTATCAGCCTAAGTTTAAGTGTTTCTTCTCCCCCTTTTCTAGGTTTGGCGTTGCATTTACATACTATGGAATAACTCTGAATATCACAGGATTTGGACTGAACCCATACCTAACACAGTTCATATTTGCATCCATTGAAATGCCCATGAAGATTGGCGTCTATTACTTCCTGGAGAAAGTTGGGAGAAAGCATGGCCAGATGGGTTCCATGCTATTAACTGGTCTCTGTCTCTTCATCAACATCTTTGTTCCAAAAGGTCATTTCTCTTACATTTCTTGTACATTTAGCGGTTTATTTCTGCCATCGAGAGTTGATATGAATGAATGCGTTCATTTCTGGTGGTAAGCAGGATCACTCGTTAGAAATTATAAGATAGAGCATTGGTCTTTGGTGGATGTGTTCTCTCACCTGAAAATTTTCTTTATCCTGTTCTCCTTAGATAAATGGACTGTTCGTACTGTTGTGGCAGTTCTTGGAAAATCTATGTCAGAGGCCTCATTCACTATCATGTATCTTTACACAACTGAGCTTTACCCTACGGTCGTACGGTTAGTCCACAAAAAACTTTCTTCTGCCTTGTTTTGATTATTCATATGAAAGGTTTGCATTAACCTCAGTGGTTTGATTTTTTTAGACAAAATGGCTTAGGCTACACCTCATTTCTGGCACGACTGGGCGTGTCCATTTCTCCACTCATTGTACTATTGGAAGATCTGTGGCATCCCCTCCCTGCAGCCACTTACTGTGCAGTGGCAGTTGGAACTGGTTTAGTTGCTTCACTTCTGCCCGAAACATTAAACACCCGACTGCCAGAGTTTATCGAAGATATTGAGAAACCAAGGTAAAGAGAAGAGAGTGTTAAAGCATCACAGCATGTAATTCAGTATCCAAACTAAAGCTAAAGGGTTAACCATTAACAGAAACTCCCCACGAAACAATAATCCAGTAAACTGCAGTTTACTGTTTATCAAAGTCCAAAATACACATTACATTCTATGTCCTGATGTCTGCATGTAAGGTCAAATGACTAACTGAAGTCTTATTTATATTGCAGGAGACAGTCACCAAGGAAGGAGATTCAGTAAGAAAAACACAGTCATCAATAATAAGACTGTTATAATGACTGGATCTTAACTGATTTTCAAATAGCAAAGTTACCATGTTACAACTTCAAAGTTCACCATTGTTGAAATGCTCAACGAGTGTCAATAAACGTAATGTTAACACCACTATTCACTTTTTTTTTGTTGTTTTTTGTTTTTTCATTTTTGTAACGAGACAGCTCGTAGCAAAATGCTTTCTAGTCTTGTCATGTTTCACTGTATACGACACATTTCATTAGCAAATGAAAAGATGGTATTGATAGTGAATCGATGGTGATGCTTACTTTACTTTATTAAGTTTATTTACTTCCATGCTTTATTTGCTTCCACTTTCCATGCATGCTTTTTAAAAAAAAAAAAAAAAAAAATAATTAATTTTTTAT
>VUQO01027641.1:9305-26877 GCA_015106655.1 Coptodon bakossiorum | reverse complement strand
CCCCCCCCCCCACACACACACACAGACACACAGACACACACACATCTTGGCCCCAGATTACGTGAAGAAAATGGAGGGACATTCACACACACATTATAGACAATCCACAGCATTAATAAACAGAAGGAATTAAATGATTTGCTCACACCTTGATCATTACTGACATTGTTTTTGCCCCTGTTGGTTCTAATCACAGCTTTATCCAGTTCGGTGAAAGTGTTGTTCTCAACATCGGAGAACTGAAACACACATTCGTATCTTCTCCAGTCTTCAGATTTGACTGATGAAACATTCAGATCAACACTTATCTGGAAGGTCCCATCATGGTTGGGGAGGATCGCTCCAGGATCCACACCTTGAGGTATCTTTTCTCCATCTTTCCTCCAGAACATCATGGCTCTATCAGGATAGAAACCTGTAGCATAGCAGCTGACTGGAGAGGAGGGAGTCTTCTGGAGAAGGGACACTGAAGGAGGAACTAGTGAGGGGGAAAGTGGGAAAGAAAGGGATGGAGACAATGGAGGCAGAGGGAAGGAAGAGATAATGATTAGAAAAGAAATCAGTTGAGGATATAAAGAAGAATAAATTCAATAGGATGAAATGTACAACATACATGTCAGACAAAAAACATCATGGTAGCATCAGAAAATAATTGTGACTGAATGTTTCTGTAGGTTCTCGGTCTTCCAGGTCATGGTAGTCTATGAAGCTTGGAAAGAAAGCAACTGGACTTCAAGTTTCTTGAAAATATCTTACCTCTCATCTGAAAAGCTTCCTTACTCCTGAGACCAAATGGTGGAGAGTCCCAGGCATTTCAAACACTAGTGGGGCTTATCCCTTAAGAGAGTAGTTATTACCCATGGTAATAATCGGTTAACTCCGACTAGGGTTTAAATACCTAGCACATGCCACCATTTGGTTTTACAGCTAAAGGAGCTGCTCGGATGAGAGGTGAAATGTCTTCAACAAACTTAAAGAAGTCCAGTCGCTTTTCTTCCCAAGCTCTGTAGACAATTGGGACTGAAACTCAAGTAAGGGTGTGAAAATCAAAACAAAAATCAATTTGCAATTTAAAACAGAGCAAGCTATTCAAGCCAAAGAGTTACCAGCTTTCTAGCAGTTGAGCGAGGATATATGATTGTACTCTAAGTTAAAAGTAACCCTAAAGAAATGTAGATATGGTCACTATTTTTGTTTTTACATCTTGAACTAATGAATACAATAAATCCCCAATAAATCTGGGAAATGATAAAATGTGTGTTTCGCCTGTGGCTTTATTTCCCATCGTTGTCTCCATTTGTGTCTGGTTTGTCTGCTCTGAGACTGTCTGTTACAACCTTTCTGGTTTCTCTTCTGTCCAGTCAGCTGTGTGTGTGCATACAATTGTTAGTTACTCTATTTTCCATTCAGGTTGAACTAATAGTGCTCCACATATTCTTTGTGCTTCGCTAGATTCTGGTTGTTGTAGTCAGCTTTCATCAAAGTTTACTGCTGTTTATTTTTGGGCTAGCATGAGAGCCATTGAATTGTGGGTAAACTCATGACCCCCAAAGTGAGTTTTTAGTTATGCATGTATATATGGTATGAAATTTGGTTCTGATAATAAACAGTTAACCTTTAAGTAATTGTGTTCATTTCTGGTCGTTGACAACTTCAACTTTTCGACTCTCCTGTTTCTCCCTGCCACACATAACGGGAGGGGCAGTCCCACGCTTTCTCTCCCTGCAGCATGGACTACACTGCCCATGAGGCTACATTCTTTAGGGCTATGCCTGTAAAACTCTGCTCAAATTGTGTTCATTTTAAATCATTTTTTAAATAATAATTAAAAAATTATATTTCTTCAAGTCATTATGCCGCAAGTAGAGATGACATGGGCCTCGACATTGAGACACAGGCATTAGAGGCTCTCAGTGCGTGTTTTGTTTGGGTTTCCACTGGCATGGAATTACCAAAAATAGAGAGGGGACAGCCTAACATATGAAACAGGAAAAGACCGCCGTGCAATCCCTTTAGTTCAACAAAGTAACTGTATTCTGATTATCACCTTTTTAAATGGTAACTGTAACAGAATATAGTTACTCATATTTTGTATTTAAAATACGTAATGCCGGTACAAGTATCCGTTACTCTCCAACACTGTCTAGGGAACAGCAGGGTAGACATTCACATTAAGGTAGTTAGTTGCTGGGTATATCCCCGCCACCATCAGCTTAAATTAGGATCTTTGAATGGAGAGCCGGTCCAGGATTTCTGTACAGAGATAACTGGGATCTGAAGACACATCACTGTACATGTTTACATTAGCTGTACCTCTTGTTCATACTAAACTTGGGAAAATACTTGGTTTATGGTTTATAAACGGAATGAGCAACAAAAAATATGAAACTGATTTCATTACAATATTTTAAAATGTTATATTATCTACAACTACCCTTGCACATGGTTTTCTTAATTATTGTATAATGTGTCCTTGCATTAGCTATCAGTTTTTTGCAAACAACCCTCCCTTAGTTGAAGACCTCATCTCAATCAATACTTAATATTTTTTTCTACCAGCACCATCACTATAAATTTTGGGTTTTTTTTCTTTGTGGCTGAAAATCTTATTGACAAAAAAAATTAAACTGAAATGATCAATAACAGATTGTAGCAGACGTGTGTTGACCTAGCCTCTTTCAGCGTTACCTTCTAAAAAATGACTACAATAAATACAAAATAAGCCAAAGATTTTTGCCATAAAACTGTTTTTTTCGAAGACTATGTAACACAAAATAAACACTACTGCATCCATGGAACCATATCAGGCTGTGTGACTGTACCTGTTCTCTGCAGGGAGCTTTTCCCATAGGACAAAACCGTCTTTATCAACTTTGGATAAATGTTAGTGAGGAGGTTTTTGTTGAACTTTGTTCTAACACTGTCAGCATCCCATCTCTGTTTAGTAAAGGCAGCTTCTGGTGTCAGCGCGATCCACGTAGGTATCTTCAGATCAAACTCAACAAAGCCTTCTCCGTTATAACCGTACTGCAAAAATCCTGTCACCTCTCCAGTTTTTTCATTCCATTCACAGCCTTCTCTCATCTGTAAAATGTGAACACCTGAAGAGAGAAACGAGGAAAAAAACATTCTGTAATATATTATTTTAATATTGCACGTTGTCATGGATGCATGGATTTTAAGCATGGCAGGTAGGATGTGGACCCACAAGCAGGACTTAGATTATGAACTCAAATGCAGTTCAAATACACTCATAGGATACTGAGGGGAGAGTGCAGGTAGGACACATGGCTAAAAGGATAAATTATGAGGCAGATGATGTAAATATAAGACAAGACATTGAGAACAACAGTTACCAAAATAAAATAGGAATCTACAACTGAATGGGAAACGGGTTAAATTGACATAGAGGACAGAAGGGCTAGAAAGGCAAACATGGAAGTAGAAATGCAGACGAGGCTGAGACACAAAAGTGAACTATGTAGAAGCAACTTGTACATAACTAACAATAACTGAAACTCAGATTAATATAATAAACCCACAAAGAACCACATGTAAAAGACAAAAGTTCTAAACTTCTACTAAATTAAAGAAACCACTCAACAAACTAAATATTAACTACAACAGTGATGAATAGTGAGACACAAATGATGAACTAAATATACACAAAGCCACAAAGGAGGTAAAAAGAATAACTTATACAATCAATTTTTTTGTCATGTCCCTGTTTCCCTGGCAAGCTCACTCAGGATCATGTGTTATTTATCATTATTTCTCTGTCTGGGCAGAACTCATTACAGGTTCCCGCCCTTGACCCACACACCTGTGATTGATTACTCACCTGCTGCCCGTTAACCTTGACTCTCTGGCCACTACTTAAGTCGGCAGCAGGGCATCTCTTGTTGCTGGATTGTTGTGCAACCTGTGTTAAGTGTTGCCCTGGCTCTAATCTACTCTTGTGTTTGTTGTGATCTTGCAGTTTTTCTAATCGCCTGTTTTCTTGTATCTAGATTTCCCTGAATCTGTCCCCGTTTCCTTCTCTGGATTCCTAAGCATAAGTTTAGAACTTTGTGTATTTTGTACCAGGAGGACATGGAGAGGAGTGCAGCATGTCTTTCCCTCCTCCCTAAGGATTAATTTTGTAAATATCACTTGGTGTTTATTGTAAATAATTCTGAACACCGAGTCTGCACTTGAATCCATTCAGTCACTGACAATTTTACAACACTCAAACATGGATAAATCTCAAAAGAAATGTTAACTCCCAGGCACCATAACACCATATGTGAAGCACTGTCGTTTACGATGTGCTCATGATCTGAATCTGACTCTCTGCCATCCTTCTGTTAATATGAAGGTGATGGAATTCTGCAATGTGTAAATGTAGGCCTGATGTCATTATTCCAGGTTAAAAACAAAAACAAGAGAAACTGATTCAACCCAGGAATTATCTGAAAGTCCTCTAGGCTCTAAACTCTTAGAAGCAGAAAAAAATGTTAACATACACTACCAGTTAAAAGTTTGGGCAGACCTTCTAATTTGAGATTTTTCTTTATTTTTACTGCTTTCTACATTGTAGATACAAACTGAAGACATTAAATATATAAAGCAAGACACACAGAACTACGTAGCAAAAAATGATAATAAATAAGTATGTTTTTGATTCCTTTACTTACTACTACAGTCCTGCAAACTCTTGGCCTTCTCTCAATGTGCTTCATGATGCAATCACCTGAAATAGTTATCACTTTACAGGTGTACCTTGTCAGGGTTCATTTGTGGAATTTGCTGCCTTAATGAGGTTGGGACCATCAGTTATTTTGTGCAGAAGTCAGGTTGGTACACAGTTGACAGCCCTATTTGAATACTGTTAAAATTCATATTATGGAAAGAACCATTTGAGAAGGGGACGAAAATTTTGACTGGTAATGCTCTTAAATGCAAAATCTAATCAATTTTTTTTTTTTTTTATTCAAGACTAAAACTAAGAGCCATTGTATTGCTTTATCATTTCATTTATTTATTCTATTTCACACTTCATTCAACAGTTTTGTCCTTACATACGCACAAACCATGCTAACGGTATAACCCTGCAACCAAGCGTGAAAAAGAGCAGGAAGAAGAAAATATTCTTATTAAACCCTGCCCCCTATCTGCGATCCAACTAATATTACAAGTTGCCTGGGCACCATAAACAAAGGAACACACTAACGTTCATCACCAGATCCTAACGCAGACCAACCATCAAATTTACAATCAGCCATATATCACTTCACATGATAACAAGGAGAAAAAAATAAGTAAATAGAATGAAATAAGGCGAGAGAAAGCGAAAGAGAGGGAAAAAAAAATCAATTAACACCAATTCCTTTCATATTCCTTATATTGAATTATCGTTTTGGTAGCACTTTTTAAAACAATGTAAATTTGTACAATTCTTCAGATTATAATGAAGAGAGTTCCAAAGTCGTATACCTCTAACTGTTGGACTCATTAATCTTTGTGTAGTCCTAGCTAGTTGATGCTTAAAATGAAATTTCCTTCTGCTTTCTTCAACACCTTCAACACACACACACACACACACACACACACACACACACACACACACACACACACACACACACACACACACACACACACACACACACATAAAAAAATAAACTTTGTAACTTAAAAGGCAAAGTATTATTTTTAGCCTTAAACATAATTAACGGTGTACATAGTTTCATTAAGTCGCCTAATTTCAATAGTTTCGATTTTATTTGTATGTTCTCTATATTTAATGTTATGAATCATTTGTAAACCTTTCTTTTGTAATAATTTTAGAGGGTTTATGGTATTCACATATGTATTTCCCCAAACTTCCACACAAAAACTAAGGTATGAGAAAAACAACGAAAAGTATAAGATGCTACATTACACTGACTTGTAGTCTAATAAATTTCTTACATTTCCCCAAATATAAATGTTTTTAACAATCTTCTTTCTAATATACTCAATATGTGATTTCCACGTCAAATTTTCGTCTACTATTACACCCAAAAAGTGAAATTCAGTAACTCCTTCAATCAATTCTCCATTGATGGACATAATAACTTCTTCCTCATTTACACGATTGGGAAATATCATGAAATTTTTTTTTTTTTTTGATTAAAAGATAATTTATTTACATCAAACCCTTTTTTTTTAATATTAACATCTCAGAAACCATAATTTCAAACAAATCTTTCAAATTCTCTTTCAAACCTTTTTGATACGTTACAGATATCATTGATATATAAATTAAAAAGTTTAGGTCCCAAAATAGAACCTTAAAGATCGCCACATACAATCCTCAATCTTTCAGAGGTGTTACAAAAATAATGTACATATTGCGTAAAGACATGTCTTTGCGCAAAAAGCTTTTCAAGCACTTTTGAGAACTGTGACAAAAGAGACACTGGCCTATAGTTGTTAAAAGTATGCTTACCAATTCAATTTAATTTTATTTATATAGCGCCAAATCACAACAACAGTCGCCTCAAGGTGCTTTATATTGTACAGTAGATCGTACAATAATAGATACAGAGAAAAGCCCAACAATCATTTGACCCCCTATGAGCAAGAACTTTGGCGACAGTGGGAAAGAAAAACTCCCTTTTAACAGGAAGAAACCTCTGTCAGAACCAGGCTCAGGGAGGGGCGGCCAATCCTCCAGCTGGGGTGAGAGAAGGAAGAAAGCATAAAAGACATGCAGTGGAAAAGAGCCAGAGATTAATAACAAGTATGATTCAGTGCAGAGAGATCTATTAACACATAGTGAGTGAGAAGGGTAACTAAAGAAGAAATACTCAATGCATCATGGGTCACTGAGAACTTTCAAGTTTATACCATAAATAAATCTACTAGGAGGCTGAGGGTTAGCACCAGTGACTGCAAGTATTTTTAAACCTGAAAAAAGGAGATTCAACTTCCTAAGATGAATCGTAATTAGAAGAATAGCTAATCATTTTTGGTTGTATCCAATCATAATCGTGTCCTTGTTGTTTCATCCAAGTCAGAAACAGTTATTCTGCTGTTTCTCTAACTTGTGCCTCCTCTCTCCTCCTGCCTGTGTTCTGTAAATTAATCTTAGCACAGCATGCAAGAGGATGTCTCACATTGCTAATAAGAGAAGGAAAAACTATACACAATCACTACAAGTACAGAAACTAGTGTTAAAATACTCTGGTCAGAGTAAGTGGTGATTCAACTTCTTAACTCAAGTAAAAGTGAAAAAAATTCAGGCTCTGAACTCAACATAGAAAAGTAAACAGCAGCTCTTTGGAGGATATTTGTTTCAGGTAATGACTGCCCAGCTAACTGGACCTCATGCCATATTAATAAAGTAGTAAAATGAACACCAGTACAAGAAAATACAAACTGTATTTCATCCTAAATTTAAATTCTTCAGTTTGAACATCTGGTATCCAGAACACAAAGAAAGAAAAAGTGGAATTAAAAAAGAGCTATATCTGCTGTTGCCTACATTGTAGATGACTTAGTCTCCAAAGCCAAACAGGTTCGACATGTGTGGGAAACCTAAGATCGGTTGTAGTGGTGGATTAAAAAAAACACACACAGAAATAAGTAGCAAAGCATTTCTACTGTGACCTTCAGTAGATTTTGTGTACAGGCTGTGCTGTGCTGAGCTGCTACTGGCTTTTGTGGATTTAGTCAAGTGATTTCGACAAGATAAAAGCAGATGTTTAACAAACCATCATGATTTCCCAACCCCGGGCAGTGTAGAGCTGGTATAAAATGGGAAAACAGTGAGTGGCTCTAATCAGCATCATCAGTTTTAATTCAAATTGATGTCTGCTATGTAACCTAACACTGATGATGAAGAACACAGCCGCTTTGTTTTAAGATTGGCTGTGTGGCGGACGGGAACAGGACTCACAATGCAGAACTAAGAGACGAAGGAAGAACTAAAAGCAACTTTAACAAGGTACAAATTAATGGAGGTCAAACACAGAACCCAAAACTAGCAAATGTCGAGGGAAACAAGGAACACAATACACACACAGCATGAAGGACAACACAACAAAGGACAAAGGAAGACTGAAACAACACACACACAGTAATGAGTGAACATGCAACAGGTGGGAGAAAAGCTGAAACCAATTACTGAAGAAAAGAGAGAACAAAATACAAAGAAAAATAGACAGGCGGTCACCAAAATAAAACAGGAAATGACTGACACTGAGACCCATACTGAGACACACAAGCTTGACACAGGCAGAAAAAACACAGAGAAGACCGAGGGAACAGAGTGGGAACGCCAGAGGGGCTGACCTAAGGATTTAGAAACTCAGAACTAAAGCCATGAAACCACAGCATTGAATGGGACTGGTACCAGGTTTAAGGGGAAAAAACCCAAAACACATCAAAAGTACAAAACCAGAAAATCCCTCAAACATCACAAAACTCAAAACCAGCAGTTTGCCCAGCAGTTTCATGCATTTAGAACAACAACATGTGAGTATCCTTCAGTTTCTTTTGCATGAATATTAAGAATAAGGATAAAACATAATTTAGCAAAATGTTGTGTATCAATCCAATATTTATTTAAAATGACTGAGGACATCAATGAGCAGTCCTCATCTCCTCTTCCTCTCCTGTCTTACTTTCATCATAGTACTATAAACGATGCACCTTTGTCTGTGATAAGTACTGGCGATGGATACACTGCACTTGCCTTTTATGTGTTTTTGCTCTGTTTAGGATTAAATTTTTGTGTGGTGTTGAGTGACATAAAATAATAGGTCCTCTCAAATTTCTTAAACCTAAAGTAACGAGGAGTACAATTTATTATCTAATTATTTAGTTACAAGGGGCTAAAAATACGTAATTATTAAATGTTTTTGCATTATTCCTCTGACTTATTTAAACTAAACTTGGTGTGGGAGTAAGAGGCTGAATGTTACTGTACCACCCCAATAAACCTTGGGTGAGAGCGATACATCTGGTGCTTGGGAGTCTACACAAACCTCACGATATTCAGTGGAAAGCTGTTGTCTTTCATTCCTGTTAAATTAAATCAGCTATTTTCCTAACAGGTCTGGGGTCTGTTCCCAAAAGATGAATCACTACGGTGGAAACAATGAAGTTGTATTCAAAGTCAGCTTAAGTTCTTAATGTCAACTGAATCAGGTTTTCTCAGATATGAGATAAACTTAATTCACATTTTCAGACTTTTTGAATCAACTTTGATGCTTAAAGCCAAGAATTGGCTGGATGTTGTCTGAATATTTTAGAGGGAAAAGAAAGTTTTAATTGGAGATAAGTCCAACATGAAGAAAGGAAAAATTCATGTCTTTTGTCCTCATCCTTCCCTCACGCCCAACCGATCCGCGCCTCCCTGGACCTGGTTCCGCTGGAGGTTGCTTCCTGTTAAAAGGGAGTTTTATCTTCCCACTGCTGAGAGGTCTTGCTCATTGGGAATCATCTGATTGTTGGGATTTCTCTGTATTATTGTGGGGTCTTTACCTTAGGCACCTTGGAGTGACTTTTGTTGTGATTTGGTGCTGTATAAAGAAAACTTAATTAAACAGCACTACAAAAACGCAGAAACAGAAGGAACTAAAACTGCTACTACTAAAACAAAAAAGTACAAAATTGAATCAGCACTTTAATTTATGTGTTATAATTCGGGAGATTCTTTGACTTTTCTTTTAGTGCCAACTCTGTAATCAGCTCAGTGTCTGCCAACCTTTCATTAAACTGGTAGAAAGAGTATTTTTAGGAACGGTTCCACAAATTGACAAAACCACTGAGAAGATATGAACACCATCTGGTAACAGCATAAGAAGCCCCCACATGTGAAAGAATAACTCAGACATGGTTGTGAAAGATTTGCTTTCATCTTCTTTCAGCTCTAGGTTGCTCTTCTAATTTTCTTGATTTAATTTATATTAACACAGACTTTCACGGCCTGTCGGATTTCTTATCTTAACCTTTGATCTAATTTCAAACACATGCAAACTTTCCCCTCTGCAGTAATGTGATCTCACTCCTTATTTCTCGTCTATGTGCGGCACCTGTGTCACACATGATCCAAATTAGCGAACTGGAAATCCCAGATGGAGGTTTACTCATCGGGTGACGGCTGATTTGAGCTTATTTGTTTGTTTGCTGGAATTTATGATGACAGTTTGTTCAAACCCAAGGAATAAAGGCAGCTTTTCCTATCATCATATGCATAACTATGCAATGATGGAAGGCCTAAAATGAAAACTTCACAAAAACCCACTCTGGGTTCTCATCTCAGTAACCGGCAGGTCAGATGGTGGGGATTACATTTTAGTTTTAAACAGGCCAAATGCGGACTTTGTGTTCTTCTATAACATCGTTTCATCACAGGAACGACATTCGTGAAAACCCATTAAACATCTGTCTGATCATTTCACTTCCCACACATTCATCTCTCCAAATGTCCCATAACTTATTCTCATGCATTTTAGAAGCCTTATGAAAGGATACAGACTGTAACGATGAAACCTTGATCAGCACGAGCCTACAACTACACCAGATGTGGATCAAATACCCTGCTGAAAGTAGTCTGAACCTAAAAAGAAACATTTGTGTGTAATTTTTAATTTTTTAACAGCTTTTTTCTTTTATAACTGCTTTATTTATTTTTTCATTTATATTTAGTATGTTGACAATTAGTATGTTGTATTTTTCATACAATGCTTGGTCTCAGTTTTTCATAATGTTTGTTTTTATGTCGAAGCCATTGTAAAGCATCTTTGTATTATTATTATTATTATTATCCGTGCACTGAATCATACTTGTTACTAATCTCTGTCTTTTATCCGGTCCTCCTTCTCTCACCCCAACTGGTCGCAGCAGATAGCCGCCCCTCCCTGAGCCTGGTTCTGCCGGAGGTTTCTTCCTGTTAAAAGGGAGTTTTTCCTTCCCACTGTCGCCAAAGTGCTTGCTTATATGGCGGACACATGATTGTTGGATTTTTCTCTGTATTAGCAAAATGTTGTGTATCAATCCAATATTTATTTAAAATGTTTTATTGTAGGGTCTCCCCTACAATATAAAGCACTTTGAGGCGACTGCTGTTGTGATTTGGTGGTGTATAAATAAAATGGAATCGACAGTTATCAGTGAAGTGGACGACCACCCTCAGGACAAAAAACAGGTTTTTGTGTCAGTTGTAAGTTATTACATTTATTCTACTGTACAGTTGAACATTTAAACATGGGTGTTTTGGGGGGATTGACTCATTTTTGGGTCCAGCCACGAGTGGCCTCTAGAACTGCAGTTTTCTGTTGTTGTTGGGGGGGTTTTGGCACTTCCACGTTGGCTTCACTTTTTTCAGCGTGCACAGCGCTGAATCATAAGTTTATGAGAAGAAAGTGTAATTTTTTCTGGCTTTTTTTGGAAATGTGTCCGCAGTTGCTCCTGAGCCTTCCCTCCAATCCTTTTATGTTGAAAACGTTCAGTCCAGTGAAGCCATTTGTGGTGGGTGTGCGGTCAGAAACTGAACGCGCTGTAAGTAAACCATGAGTCACTGACGGAGCGGTCGGACCACAAGCATCTCCACAGGTAGCGTGTTCACCAGTTTTGTTTGGGAGCTTTGGTCTCCACGGAGACTGCTAAACACCTGACTCGACTTGGGTTTACTCAGCAGTTCTGTGTTTAACTCGCAGCAGATGGGAATGGACACCAGAGCAGTCGGAAACTATAACAGACTCAAATTCTGTGTAACTAAGCTTTGTTGTGTCCTAATGTAAACACGGCCTCATTTCCTGTAAATTATTCCACATGTCATCTGACACCTGTGGGTTATTTCCAGATAAAGGTTGACCAGAAAAAAAAATCTGAGCTCACAAAACACTTTGTCTCATTGGGGCCTATTATCAGATTTCACTTTTCCTTGCAAAAGGCAGCTGAATTTAAATTCATCATTTGGCTTCATTTATTCAACTCTTTGATTACAAACAACAAACAAAACACCAAGCAGGACCGAAAGCAAATGCACTGCAGTCTGAAACACAATTTGCCTTTTTGCAATTAAAAGCATTTGAGTATTTGAAAACTTGGCTTGAAAAAGTTTCAAATTTGTTGACACAGAATAGATATCTGTAACAGAGTCAAAAATGCTGATGTTATTGTTCAAGCTGTGGATTTAAAGTGCTGTGTTGTGTTCGGTACTTCTTTGTGCAGGTTTAAATGAGTTTTCATGGATCAGGACAAGATTAAGTGTAGCTTGTAATAAAAGTGAGGTCTAGACAGCGTTTGGTCAAAGACATTTCTTTAGTAACGCAACCCTGAAGTACCTGCAGCAACAATGAGAGCTGCTTGAATTCTCCAAATTTGAAGTTTCTTCACTTGTGTCTTTGCACGCTTTACGTTTACACACCCCTACTGCATCCAGTCATTAGCAATTATTCATCTCTACGGCTCTTTCTGCCATAGTCTGCTTTTTGTCTCGTCTGCCTCTCATCACCTTCAACGGGTGGTGGCAGATGGCTGTCCCCCTGAGCCTGGTTCTGCCGGAGGTTTCTTCCTGTTAAACGGGAGTTTTTCTTTTCCGCTGTTGCCAGCGGTGGCTCACTGGTGTTTTACTCCACAAAAAATACATTTTGAAAAAATAAACAAAAATGTTCTGCTTTATGCCAAACTTCTCACATGGGGATATTGTGATTCCTGATGAACCCCCAAGTCCTTCTATCTCTGACACAGTCGTGCATTTCCACTGTTTTTTTGTTGCAAAAACTGAAAACTAATGATGTTGAAGCTTTGTGTCTATTTGTGGTTATTTTGCATAGATGTTCAACATGGTTGTTTTTGTGTGTTTTCATTCTTTCTAAGTAAATTTCTCAGGTTTAAAGCTTCTTTTTTTTTTAATTCTTTTTTGTGTTTGTCTGTTTGGTCCCAGTCATCATCTATTTCCATATTTTTTTGTTTCACATCTTTTTGTGGTTTTACTTTAGTTCACTGTCTCTTTTGCAACCTTAAAAACAAACAAACTTTTTTGTGTTTGGAATATTACATACATATAGACCAAGGCTGCTTTTTATTTCCTGTGTAAGTCAATGTGTGCAGACGTTCTGGTTGGTTTTGCTCCTTCTTTCCTGTCCCATCAATCACGTCACTACCCCTCAGATTCATCCCATCACACTTTGGATGACCTGACCGTTTAGATTGAGTTTTCTGCAAACCATAAATAGCTAAAAGTAACTTTTAATTAAAAATTTCACTTGTAGTGAAACTACTAAATGTTTGTTTTCTTAATTTCTTAATTAGGAAAACCTTTTAAATGAATTACTCGCTTTGCTTATGTTCAGCTTGTTTTGAAGTTTTCAGTTTAATCGTTGCTTTAACTTTCTCTGGTGTTACTTCTGCTTTCCAGATGTGTCATTTTACAAGCATTAATTTCACTAAAAGCAGAAGAAACGCTGACATAAAACATGTTTTGAAAGTATTTAGCAGTGGATACTGACTCTTCGCGTCTTCTTTTATTGTCTGGAGAGTGCTTGAAATTTTCAGAATAATAAAGATGTTCTGTTTTTGTCTCTGGGTAATATTATGATGATATATGGATGCTACTCAAGCAAGTCATTGATGGATGAAGTTCTTTTACCATCTGCATCCTCTTTATTTCTTAGAAACTTGATGGATTTATTATTTTTATTTTTTTAGAGCAGATTAAAAGCACATTGCCATCACGCTGTGAGCGGTTTCACACTTCATTTAGAAGAAAATGTTTGTTATTCTGTTTACTCGGGATTTATATATGAGCGCCAGTGTTTAAAAAACAGAATCAGACAAAACATTATATGACCTGCACAATATAAACGAATAAAAGTATGCAGACAGGTATCTTTGGTCTGGGGACATTTCTCAAGAGCCCTTTTTGGGCCTCCATTTCAAAGAAAGGCAACTATTTTATATTAATCTTATTACTTGAGACACACGTTCTAATGGACGCTTATGTAAGTGCTGTCCCCCTTATTAAATGATGAATTACAGGTCCTTCAATAATCCCATGTCCTTGCCCCAGCGTCGGCCGTATTGCTTTTTTTTTTTTTTTTCTTTAAATAAGTTGTCACGCTCATATCGCAGTACAGTTTTGCAGGTGCTCCAGACACCAGATATTTTAACACTTAAGTAATGATGACTCACTGTGTGGCCAAAGGCTTCAGTGTGCAGATTAAGCTCATTTTCTTGATTTTATTTTATTTATTTATTTTTTGGAGCAAAATAATCCAAACCATGCAGCAAAGATTAATGACTCAACTGTTACGGATGGGATCATTTTAAAACACTTATTTGCGTCTGCCTTCTGACTCTCTGTGTCAAACACACCACAGATATTAAACAACAAATTTTTTAATTATTATTAAAATTATTATTTTATATTAGACAAACCTCAAACAATGTAAATGATTAAAATCATATTATTTCCCAGTTGAAGCAGAAGGCAAAAAATGGAAATGTCTTGTACAACGAGGCTGCTGGCTGTTACACCTGTTACATCTGATTACATCATTACGAGTGAAGTCCAACATGGAGTGTGGAAGAAGATAAATCGGCTGTGTCTAAAATCTGGAGCAAGTACAAACAAATCAAACTTTTAAGGTTATAAAAGGAAAACATGGGTGGATGATGTCATTGGGACAGAAATATCCCTTCTGACCTTCCTAACAGTCCACGTGCACAGATCTGTGTGTACATTATGCACACAATGGTCCACGTTCAAATCACAGATTTGTATGCTTTCAAGCTTCATGAACAAATATCAACCTGTCTGTAATAAGACATTTAAAAATCAATACTACTACTAATAAGATTTATAATCATCATCATCATCACCTTTTGATGAATATTTGCAGTTTTCCAAAACATAAGCCAGAAAATGCTCTTCAATATCAATTAAATAACAAAAACTAAATTCCACATAGAGAAAATAAACCCTAAATGGACAGTTGTCTGTTTTAACATTTTAATTTAAACATATAACTCCTCGCAGCAATGACAGAAGTCATTAAAAAGACTTCTGTCATTGCTGCTTGTCATGATTCTAGTTTCTTGGTACCATTTCAGAGACGCAGTAGAATCTGCATTATTTATTTTATTTTATTCTCATTGCAGTGAGTTGATCCTCTGGTAGCGATGGATTACGTACTCGTTGTCCTCCTGTTTTCTTCTTTTTCTTGTAGACTGTGAAATCTGTTTTTCCATATTAACTTTGAAGTGAAGTCACAGTGAGAGTCTCAGTGTGAAATAAAATGTGGAAATTATTTCAGCCCGAGTGTGCCTATTAAATATTTTTTAAATGGTCGTCACTCCCGTGGAGTCAGTTTTGTTCTCACGCCTTGTTCTCACCTCCAGTTTTATTTTCCTTCTTCATGCTGGAGTTTTCTTTGTGACTGTCTACTCTGCCTCTTTAGTTTCACCTGTGTTTGATCAGGCCCTCGGAGCATAAAGCTTCTCCCTCTGTAGCCTTTCTCTGTTTGTTCCTGTTATGGTTTAATCGACCTCTTAGATGGCTGCCATTGCATTTCTTTGTCCATTGGGCCCTCATGAGTGCTTTTCCTCACTGACTGACCCTTAAGCTGTGTTGTTCTAGGATATATTAAGCTGTCATTCCAGAAAGAGCAGTGAATAAAGGCTTGAGAAACACTGAAGGCACTTTATGAACAGAAAGTCAGGAAATATGGAGGAAGAAATGAGGGTGGGACAAGACATGGAGTGACTGTTGGAGTTGTATATTTAAAAAAAAGCCAATTAACAAATGTGCCTCTTCTCAAAACCACGCAAAGACATAATTTATCTGTGTTCTTAGGAAAAAAGTTTACCGTGTGGTACCATCTCTGTATTTCATTATGGAATAAAGATGGTTAAAATTCTGAAACTCATTTACAGTGAAGTTGTCTAATGAGTATGTGCGAGCAAAGACAATATTAAACTTTAACCTTTATCCTGTAGGTCTCTTAATCATGACCTTTTCCCAGCTGGTTGATATTTGGAGTTTAAGATCAAGAAGCTCTCTCACAAGCTCTACGCATGTCCCCTGATCTAATGTTGCTAAACATTACAGTTTCACATCCGATATTTCAGTAATGCTGACAGTGAACATACAGCTTCCAGTGGAGTTGGAAAAACTGCAGCGTATGGGGAAACGGTAGTACCAAGCAAGCCAATCGGTTGTTGCCGGCTGCATTTGCATGACGTAATTTCATCTCAAGGGAGGTGCGCATGAGGTCACGGTGTAGTGTTTCAGAAGGAATTTGCGGTTACAATTACATATGGTATGAACTTGCCACAAAAGCATAAGTCCCAGTGAAACATTTGAGTGTTGCAGTGAAGAGACTGGAAAGAAAAGATGGAATAAATGGTGCAGTTGGATTTTTAGCCCCCTAACTCTACATTGATTAAAGAAACTGTTTAACACACTCAACATCGATATGATGGCAAAGGTTTGCTTTGTAAAGGGAGTAATACAGAGAAGAGTCACATGGTAAAATAAAGCATAGAGCTGCTGCCTTAATGATGGGGAACTAGACAGCAGCTGGATTATACCATGGTTTATACTGAATAAAATTAACAGTGCTAGCATGATTGGCCTTTTTTTTTCCTTAATTGGTTCCATGTCATTTACTAGAAATGTTGTGCACAAGACAGCCACAGAGAGAAAAGTTGTTATGCTGAATTTGGATTATTAGCCCCAGTGATCATTACATGTTGGTCTTATGGGTCGGACCCCATCCGCCTTTAAGCAAGTTTAGAGAAAACTGACCTGTGGAGTCTACAGTGTGTGTGTGTGCAGAATAATTACAATTACATTATCGTGTAATGTGCTGAAGGAGCAGATGACAAATATTTCTTTCCCCACAAGTCTTCATGTTAAGTCAGGAAATCTATGTCATTGTCCTGATCCTGATATATCTTTCTCTCCTCTTCTGCTTGTAAAGCATCTCGTCCTTCTCCATTACAAACGCCACCTTCTGTGTTTTAAACACTTACTGTAGTTTACAGATGATGTTTAAATATTTCTGGTAGGTCTGTCACTTACAGTTGAATTCTTATGAAATTTGGGATATTGAAAAAACAAACCTGACCATAAGTTATACTGCCAGTAGTATTTGGTTTCATTCACCCGCTGTCGTCTCATTAGAAGGGAAGGTAGCTACAGGCATGTCTGAAAAGTCAACATCAACCCCCAGAGTGACAGCTTATGTTTCCAAAAACATTGGAGATGGATATTTATCCGTTTTCTTAACCCACCTCTGTGGTTTAAAGTAATTTTAACTTAAGGGGGTAAAAAAAACAAAGAATTTTCTGGGAGTACTTAAAAAAATAAAAATAAAATAAAAACTAAATAAATGTTTTACCAGAGCAGTGGCTCGTCACTGGGATAGAAGCATATTGGGGTAGATAACACACTAACTACTTCAACTGAGAATACTATTGTGATGTTGGCCTTGCATTATGTTCGTGCCGGTGCAATGAATCCCTCTGGGTACAGTTCCTACTGCAGTCTGTTACTTTCGAATATAAGCTTGGCTGGTTGCCTGTCTGTGTTCAC
>VUQO01027638.1:7393-17663 GCA_015106655.1 Coptodon bakossiorum | reverse complement strand
AACCCTTGTTTTTTTTTTTTTTTCCTTTTTTTTTTTTTTTTTTTTTGAGACATTCAGAAGTGAACTTGCTTTTGTGTTTTGGATCATTAAGTGAGCTAACTGAGCTTCAGCACACGGACAGACTGAGTCTTTTTCTTCAGGATTTTCTAGCAGAGAGAAGAAGTCATGGTTGCATCAATAACAGCAAGTCACCCAGGTCCTGAAGCAGCAAAACAGCCATAGACGATCACAATATAACCACCATGTTTGACTGCTGGTATGATATTCCCTTTATGAAATGCTGTTCTAGTTTTATGACAGATGTAGCAGGATGCAAAATTTCCCAAAATGTCAACTTTTGGCAAGCATGAGATGAGTTTTTGTGTTCTTTTTGTCAGCAGTGGTTTTCTCCATGATGCTAAAGGAGGAATGTATTCCATGAATTCTTATTCTAACTTGTGTGCAGATATTTCCTCATGTCGTCCATCTGTTACGCAGGGGAGACGATTTAAGCCAAATTTGTAACAGCGGGAAAGAAAGTGCAAGCACAGTACTGTAAAAACATATTTACCCTCTTCAAATTTGAATATTAAGCAAAGACGGATTCATCATCTCATGAACACAATGTCATAAATTCAAATCCAGTCAATAAAGGTTATTTCTCAAACTGTAACTGGCAGTGCTATTAATATAAAAGGTTTCGTGACTGGTAGTGCTTTCTTTGCAGGTGCATATTTAGATGTGACAGTTTGATGCACTCTTATTGTCTCACAATTTTTGCAGTGATGAATCACACTATTGCAGGTCAGGTTTTCATGGGCATCCTGTCCCCCCCACCCGCCCCCAAAAAAACCCTTTAAGAAGTCGCAACCTGTGGTGACTTTCCTGTTCTTGTTCACACCTTTCTTCTCTCCACATTGCAGCTGAGCTGAGAACAGTTTGAGCGATGCATCCTCAAGGTTACCCGACTGAAGCCGTGCCATTGCAGGGCGCGAGTTATGATGGACTCCCTGGTCAGCCTGGAGTGGTCCAGCACACTGCTGTGAACATCACCGCAGGGCAACGAGTCATCACTGAGCCCCCTAAAGACCATATCATCTGGTCGCTCTGCTGCTTTCTCTACTCAAATCCGTGTTGCCTTGGACTTGCAGCTCTCATTTATTCCATCAAGGTGAGTTTATTGTGACACATTTGAATCTGACACATCTTTTATGTACTCTTTGTATATGATAAAATAAAATGATGAGCTACGATAGGGAGCTTATCCAAAATTTTGGGAAATGGATGCGTTACCGAAGCCAAAACCTTAAAGACAACCTGAAAAAAAAAATCTAAATAAAATTTTAAAGAACATTATGTAAAAAAAAAAACCTGAATATGATACAGGGCAGAGCTCAGTGTGATAAAATCGTAAAAGTGAGAATCAGATAAGAAAAGAAAAACAAAAAACATGCAAAAGAAATATAATATTCTGGCTTCATCAAATTAATGAATATATTTAATCAACCAATAAATTGAATAAATGTCGTACTAAAAGTAGTAACAACAACACAGAAGATATCAAATGGCATTAAAGTGCCTGAGTGTACTATATAAGCTACCCTCTTTTGCATTTTGTAAAATTACAAAAATCAGTGCTTGCAAACAAGAATCTTGATATTTTCTGGGGCCTATTAGAGGATTATATTTGATGTTCTGAGTCTCTCTGGAATTGAACATGTGTTGGACTCCAGTTTTTAAAGTGTATAAAATACTTTCATCCTTCCAGGCCAGAGACAGGAAGATGGTTGGAGATATGGATGGTGCACGACGTTATGGCTCCACTGCTCAAAGTTTCAACATTACTGCCACAATCATAGTTACCACTGGGTTCCTGATTTTCGTTATTACATTTGGTGTTATTGCAGCTCAAGTAGCTTCCGATCACAGTGACAATTACAATCGCAACTATCGATATTAATTACTTTATAATCATTTTAGAGTCTCCTCCTGCTGTGATGAGGTCAAATTTGTGTTTCTGCCTAAAATAAATTTTGCAACCTTCTAGAAACTTTTAATTGCATCATCTGGAAAAGAAGACATTTGACAGAAATCTGAAATGGAAGTCTTCTCTATTTTTTTACTGATAAGTTTTTTTTTCAGACTTTGTTACTTGATACCGATATCCTGTCAGCAAACCATTGAGAACTGAAAAGCTTCATATTTCAATAAAGGTCCCTCTATGTTACTGTTTTACATGTTTGTTTGTTTTTTGTCTTTTTTTGCCAACAAATTTTATATACCAAGAGTGGGCATACAATAATAGACAGAAAACCCCAACAACCATACGACCCACTTTCAGCGGGTACTTTGGTGAAAGTGGGGAGGAAACAATATATTTTAACAGGAAGAAACCTCTAGCAGAACCAGGCTCAGGGAGGTGGTGGTCATCTGCCTTGACCGGTTGGGGAGATTAATAATAGGGAGCGCCCAGCAAGCAAGACCTATTGCAGTCTAAATAAAGGACAATTCAGTAGAATGATGTCTATCTCCCGAATCCAAACTGGGAGCAGTTTTGGACAGGAAATTCTGTCTCCCTTTCTACTTTTAAATACTTTAGAAATTAAGTCTGTCGTCTGAGGACAAAGTGCTGGTTGGCCCCGATTCTTCAAGCCATTGTATGCTATGAGTTTTATAGCCTGACTTTGTGATGTGTACTGTTAAAAAAGGTCAGTTAAAGTTTTTAACTGTGAATTTGGCTGCAATCTACAGTAGCAAGGTCTCCACGAAGGCAGCAGCACTGTTGGGGATCCGCAAGGAGGAGGGGTAGATCCTCAGTATTATTAAACAGAAACATCAGATCTTCTTCACTCTGGTGTAAGAAGCTGGCCGTTGTCTGAGTGGGTGGAGGGCTGAGCTGGTTTAATTGAAGACCATTTAAGAGACTGATTACAATAACTCACACACGAGGAGAGGAGGGAGGCTGTGACTGGGCAGTGATGGGGAGGGGGTCAAGCTGTTCCAGATCTGACAGCAGGTCTTTACCAGTGTCTCTGACAAAGGTGGTCTCTGTCTGAAGGGGTACAGCAGGGGAGGATGTGGATGCAAGGAGGTATAGATGAGAGGCAGGAGGGACCTGATTTCCTTTACACACAGGAGTGCTTCATCATTCAGTGCAGAAATGCACACATGCATGAACTGCATGTTGGCACTTTGGACATATTTAATTATCTTTCATGGACCAATCAGGATTCTCCTTTTTCATGACGGCATCTTTCCACCTGATCAAAGTCTTTGGCCTTCAGGTCATTTGACACTGTGGGGAGAAGATCATAGAACACACTGTCAGCATGAATAAATACACACACGCTGTAATACTATCATTTAGCCACTAGATGGAGGAAGTAATCAGTGGGAGGAGAACGTGCATAAAACTATGCATGGTTTCTTACAGATCTAGCTCCTGCAACATCAAGCCTGATTAGATCTGATTAAGTCATGGAAGTCACAGCTATAGAGTGGATGATGGCATCATTCACCTCCTACATGTTTCCCTCCCTCATCTGGAGACCGCTGGGAGCACTGTGAGAATCATGTTCTTTGATTTCTCCAGTGCCTTCAACACCATTCTTCCCACAGTCCTGAAGGACAATCTGGAGAACATAGGACCATCACCTCACAACATGGATACTGGACTACCTCACCGACCAGCCACAGTATGTGTCTGCAGTACAGGGGCTCCACAGGGAATGGTTCTGGCTCTGTTTCTCTTCACCATCTACACTGCAGACTGTCACAACTCCACCCAGTGCTTCCTGCAGAAGTTCTCTGACGACTCTGCAATAGTCGGTCTCATCTCTGATAGGGACAACAATGAATACAGAGAACTGACCCAAGGCTTTGTGGACTGATGCCAGCAGAACTACCTCCAGATTAACACTGGAAAAACCAAAGAGGTGGTAGTAGACTTCCGCAGGCACAAACATCCTCCACTGCAGCCACTAAAAATCCAAGGTATGGACATTGAGGCTGTGGATAGCAACAGGTACATCGGTACAATAAAGTGGACTGGACTCACAACTTAAATGCTTTCTATAGGAAAGGACAGAGCAGGCTCTACCTGCTGTGGAGGCTCAGATCTTTTGGAGTGAAGGGCCCACTCCTGAAGACCTTCTATGACTCTCTGGTGGCCACAGCGACCTTTTACGGCTTGGTCTGCTGGGGCAGCAGCATCTCTGACAGGAAGAGACTGAAGAGGCTGATCCGGAGGGCCAGCTCTATTTTAGGATGCCCTCTGGACCCAGTGAAGGTGGTTAGCAAAAGGAGAATGGTTGCTAAGCTGTCGTCCCTGTTGGTCAACATTTCCCACACCATGCAGGAGACTCTAACAGTACTTAACAGCTCCTTCAGTGGCAGGCTGCGGCACCCATGATGTGGGAGGGAGGGACTCCGCAGGTCCTTTTATCTGCTGTCAGACTCTACAACAAAGACTTCGCAGTTGACCACACATGCACAGACAGGCACAGGCACACACATTCACACATGTGCAATACCACTAAGTGCAATTTTTGTGACAACATAGTATTTTATTCTGTTTTATACAGTATGTCATTGTTTTTATCTTATTCTATTCCAGTGTTTTTCCTCATTTTTGCTGCGGTAACTTTAGACAATGCACTTTCTGCTGTAGTGTTTAGTTTATAAGCCCATTTTCCACAGTATTATGAACATGTCCACTTGGCTGACCTTTGAGCCAATTTAATAAATATTTAACGAAAATAAATAAATAAATAACAAAAAACTAAAAAGCTAAACATTGTCATGGTCCTGTGTCTGTGACCCTGTGAATTGAATTGTTTATTATTTATTTCCGCGATGTTATTGCCGTCTGTGTTTTAGTTTTTCTAGGTCCTAGGTTTTGATCTCTTTGCCGCTCATGTTGTTCTATGCTCCCTCTGTTCTGTGTCTAGTCATCCCTGCCTGTGTGTGTTCCCTCTGTTCCAGTGTAGTCAGTTCTGTGTGTAAAGCCCCCGTCTCTGAGTCTGTGTCTTTGTGTGTGGAGTTTCCTGTTTTATTGCGAAGGCCCGTGTCTTATGTTAGTGTGTCTGGTTTTGCTTCCCCTTGTCTCCTCAGCTCTGATTTCTCCCAGCTGTGTTTTTCTCCCGTCTCACATTCCCTGATTACGCCACTGTGTATATAAGCCCTGCGTTTCCTTTTGCTTGTTGCTGGTCCGTCTGTGTTGTAAAAATAGAAATAAATAAATATATTGTCTGTGGATGTACAAATGTTTTTTCTACCATCTTATTCGCTATTATGCTCTCAGATGACCATGGCTTTCTAATCTTTAACTTCCTGTCTGTCTTGCATGGAAGTTGGAAAAGCACCCAGGGCACAGTGCCAAAAGACAATGCATGCATGCATACTTTGTTCTTTGTGTGCATACAGCATTGTGGTATCTGTAGATTACATGTAGCACATGTTTGTTAATGCAAAATAGTTGTTTTGGTAGAAAAGCCTAAAAAGCCCCTAGCTCATCAGTGAAGAGCTAGAATCAGTATTTTTGCGTTGATTTAAAAAGTATTACAATATGACTTGAAGTACGTCTTTCCCTCCCTCAGCATCATATTCCACCTCTCCACCCACAGCTCCTCCACTGTCACTGCTGCTAGCACTGAATAATCATGAATAATTGCAGTTAAATTATAGCAATGTGATTAATTACAAATTTTACCCAATCCAAAATATATTTTTTGAAATTTTTACAATAATATGAATCTTTAGATGTTACTCGATGCTAGCATATTTTTTTCTACCTGAGAGAAAATCCTATAAAATAATTTACATTTTAGAAGACTCAGCATTTCTGACTTACTGCCACCATCTTGGTTTTGAGTGAAATAAGCTGCACTTCCCATAATAATAATAATAATAATGCATTGGATTTATATAGGCACCCAAAGCGCTTTACAATGACATTATTCATTCACACTCACATTCACACACTGGTGGAGGCAAGCTACGGTTGTAGCCACAGCTGCCCTGGGGCAGACTGACAGAAGCGAGGCTGCCATATCGCGCCATCGGCCCCTCTGGCCAACACCAGTAGGCGGTAGGGTAAAGTGTCTTGCCCAAGGACACAACGACCAGGACAGAGAGGCCGTGAATCGGACCGGCGACCTACCGGTTACAGGTGCCCTTCCCAACCCCCTGAGCCACGGTCGCCCCATGACTGATAACAGGAAGCAGTGTATGGAAGATGCATAAGCAACACTGTGTTAGCTGATCTGCAACTATAACAACAAAACACATGCATATACAAGAGAACCGTTTTTCAATAGCTGCCCTCTGTAGTGACTATTATGCATGAAAGCACGACATGTATCATATACTATATAAAGACACTTTATGAGTGCATTTTTGAAGGGGATCATAAAGTCTCAGGTAAACTGCTATTTATAAATAAGAACTTACTGAAGGTGTGGCACGCTTAATTTAATCAATGAAACATGCTGATGGAGTGATCTTTATCCAAAATTTTACTTGTGTATTATCTTAAGTGGAGAATCTGTTTGTGCAGTAGCTTAAAAAGGAGTTGTTTTACATCCAGGTCATGACCTTTGAGCAAGCTGGTACATTTCTAGTTCAACTATTTCAATCTTCTTAAAGTACTGCATGCTTCCACAACAGAAGAAATCTGTATCTTCCTTATTCTCTGTCTTGGATCAAGTCTTCTACCCAGACATGAACCATCATAAGCTGTGGGAAAACTATTAAGTGCCCCTTTAGGGCCCATGTGGCCAGCTACCATGGCGAAATGCACTATTTCAGTTCAGGCAGCTGAATTTAAACAGAGTTCTTAGACATGTTTCATTGTAGTTGTGCTGAGAACATACAGAAGTGTGAACTAATTAGTGTTGAGTTACTGAGTGACTAAGCTCAAGTTAGAGGTGTTTCCTCCTTATATTGCTTGTTACAAGAATTTGGATGAAGAGGTGTTGTAATGTTACTGCAACACACTTTGCCGACATATGCATACAATTATATCTGGACCCAACACTTCAGCTGTGGGAGACAGATGGCAATGCAAGCGCGTCGGGAAAAAGAAAGAGACGAGTAACAATGTAAAATAAGCAGCATCTGGCAGCATTTCAATGATACTGAAGACTGCAAAGCTGAGTGCAGAATTAAAAAAGTGATGCCTGTTCCTATTTTCAACATTTTTAATTGTGGAGGACAAAAGTTTTAAACTTGCCCAGGCCTTAAACCTCATGTTTGTTCTCCCTAGTAGTAGAAAATGCATAAAACCAAGACTTTTAAGAAAACGCTGAATATAAAATTGCTTCCTTGAAAAAGACTCAATTTACAGTTCAGTATTGAATATGACACAAAATGTGCCACATTCAGTCTGTCAAAGTGTCTTTGAATGGCAGAGATGCTGAAATGTGAGCCACGACTCAGTGTCTGAGGGGCTAAATGAGTATCACAGGCCTGAATGTGCGCTTGAAGCCATTTATAACTCATAACTCTTTGATCTGCTGCTCACCACAAACAAGCACAAGCATACATTTTGGACTTTTAACTGTACTTTAACCTCCCTTATGGCCAGTCATACAATACAAACTAAGCAATAAACAATTAAATGACAGAAAAATTTCTGTTTTTCCACTTTCTGAAAAGGGAGTTTCACTGGTCTGACCCACAAAGTGGGCTGTATGTGGCCTACAATGTAAAATGAGTTTGACACCCCTTATCTAAACTGTAAATACTGAGACACGCTGCATACTGTAGCTGCTTTCATTTACATCTCAGTTATACTTTGACAGTGTTTACGGGGATTATTCTGACTGGATTTCTGCAATGCTGAGGAACAATGACAATGTTCTAAACCTTTGGTGGAAATGTATTTTTCCATCAATTTAAATCTTCCCCAGTTTTACAAATACATTTATTTATACATTTTGTTGCTTATAAGTACGTTTAAAAGCAGAATTGTGATTTAAGATTTTTCTCCATACATCATATTGTAGTAAAGTATAGGAAGCTAACTAGGACGATTTTATTTAAAGACTATTGAGAAAAACAAAACAAAAAGGTTTCAGTGTGACTAAACATTGACACATTTGCACTTTTGCAGATTTTGTATAAGTGATATAGTTTTGTTGGAGTGATGAGCTCTGGCTGCATTCTTTCCTCTTCGTATCACTGCTGCAGTGAGGCATATAGTGGGTAAATATGCTACCATTCCTAAAGCCACACACTTTTATAAATCTTACATTTAAATTGTTTTTAACATGAATAAACAATTTAAATGTGATAGCATTTATTTTAATAATGCCAGAAAAGCTATGCATAGTTAACATGTTATTTACATGGTAATACCACAGGATGTTGCTTTTGGGACCTAATGTTCCAGGAAGCATTTGCAGTGGTCTTGTGGTTTTGGGTGAGAATTTAACTGTCCTTCGCAACCATTGCATGTTTCTTTTTTGTGTGCTTGTGTTTGTATGACTCATATATATTCATCAAAATTTACTGCCAAAAATCTTAGTGATTTGACAATGGGACAGACTGATTCAAGTGATTGCAAGACTCTGCAATCTATTTGCATTGATAAATTATATGGCAATTAATTGCAGACCTTGACCAATGTTTTTAGAAGTGGTTGCATTCATTCCGAGTTTGAAAGAGACAGGTTGCCTCCCATCAGCCCACCAGACCACTTTTGACCGCCTTGCAATCAAAAGTGGTTTCTCACTCTCAGCCTGCGGGCCACCAGTTGGTGGCCATGCTATTTTCACTCTCGTGTGACTGAGGCCTAAATCACCTATTGTGTTCTACACTAACTCAGGATTTATTCATTTATTATTCACTTTGCCATACTGTGAAAATATTATTAAGCTAATGACATGTTTCCATTGTTGGGGCTGTTTTATTTGAAATTTGTGACATGTAATCCCTTTGTGACATGTCAGTACTTCATACATTACTCATCTACAGAGGGTGCAAAATGCTACTGCTTGTCTTTTAACTGGCACTTGAAAGTTTGAGCACATTTCCCCTATTTTAGCTTCACTTCACTGGTTGTCCAGTCCTTTTAGGGTTTATTTTAAAATTCTTTTATTTGCTTTCAAAGCCCTCCATGGCAGACTTATACACCCACCCACTCTCTCAGGTCAGCTGATCAGCTGTTCCTGAATGTACTCAGGATTGAGTGTAGAGGAGATTTTGCTTTTGCTTTAGCAGCTCCAAAACTGTGGAACGATCTGCCATTAGAGATTAGACTGGCCTCTTCTCTGCCTGTTTTTAAATCACTTCTGAAAACCCATTTCTTCACCCTGGCCTTTAACAACATGTCAGATGTTGGATTTTTATTTTATTTTAGTTGTTTTAGTTGATTCTATGCTTTTTTATGTAATGTTTTTTTTTAAATATAGGCCTGTTTAAATTTTAATTTTTATCTGAGTTTTTTTTGTTTCTTTTGTTTTATTCTGTTCTTAACTGATTTACTGTACAGCACTTTAGTCCTGTGCTGGGTATCTAAAAGTGCTATATAAATAAAGTTGGATTGGATGGGGAGAGAGGATGGACTTGTGGTGCCATACATCGCAGTCAGATATCTCGGTTTTTACTAAAAAGAGGAGTGGTGCTGGATTTCAGTTACATGGGACATTATGTGGTAACTGAAAGGATGCTAAACTTAAAAAGAAAAGAAAAGCAAGAAAGAAGAAAACGAAATGGCTTAGTAACCTTTTCTAGGCTGACAAATGTCAATGACTTTGTTTCTCTGCTATTTCTTTATATCATGGCATAATGTGTTGCTTTTAGAAATCTTTTAGCCTACTTCACTTTGTCAGACAGATTATCCAACCCACAAAATGGCTTTTTGATGAATACACATTATATTTGTTTATTTACAAGAAAAGTTTGCAGGATGTCTTTACAGTAAAGCACACACGAGAAAGAAAAACCAACACATGAAGCAACACAACTTGTGAATAACTCCATATTCATCAGTGATTTTTTTCAAATTTGATTTTTTTCAGTTCATACATATTGATATTACTATTGTATTCTGTCAATAAATTTGCAATATACAAGCATAGAAAATGATATTAGATAATATATATTTTGTAAACTGCTTTCTGTGTGCAGATGCACATGATATTATTGAATGAATTCATTTTAACTCTGTACAAAATATATCAATTTACAAACAAAGTCACCTCATTTCCAGGAAAAGGTTGTGTAATGAAAATCAGTAATATAAAACTTTCATCAGTCATGACTGAATTTATTCGAACTGACCCTGAAC
>VUQO01027631.1:0-15728 GCA_015106655.1 Coptodon bakossiorum | reverse complement strand
CAAGCCCCATGAATCATCACACACTGTCCCCCACTGCCCTCTGTGGAAGATCTCCACCCTTCCAAAACAGGAGCCATTTCCTTCATTTATAAGGCGGACTTCCCCTTCAACTGCTGAATTAGTAAGAAAAAACATAAAGAAATGCAAGACAAATATAATAATAATAATAATAATAATTTCATTTCTAGAGAGTTTTGTTTGTTGTTTTGGCCATGCCCACCCTTATGCCGGCTACCTTTTGGAATTTAATAAACGTAGTGGTTGCATACATCTGTGGCAGTTTTGGTTCATTTTACTTGGGAGCACGGAGCGTGGGGCATTCTCCCTTTTCGTTTTATTTTCCTTGTGTTGCGCACCGTTTTCCCCAAGGCTTGGGGTGTAACAATGTAAATGGTAAATGGCCTGTATTTATATAGCGCTTTACTAGTCCCTAAGGACCCCAAAGCGCTTTACATATGTGAACAGGGCATTGTTGGAATGGTACTATGCAAGTATCCCCTGCAGAAAGAAATTACCACTAGGGCGGTTGAGAATGACCAACATGAAATCCTGTGGGATAGACAAACTGGTGATGGCTAACCAACCCAAAACAGTAATGCCAGCTCGCAGTGGCAGGGGAACTCAATGGGGATGTGGCATACAACCCAAGAGGCCAATTTCAAGCCAATAGCACAAGTCACCATCAAGTGTGGGATCAAGCTTAATGCTGCGAGTGCATGAGGCTTCAATTCACTGATCCATACCACTAGGATCTACAGCAACATTTGGACTGGAAAAGTGTAGTGAGAGGGTAACAAATAGAGGGTAGGTAGTCAGAACTGAGGGGACTGCACTTCCAGAAGTCAAATTTGCAGACATCGAGGACAGCTACAAGTACCTGGGAATCGCACAGCAAATGAGAACCACAAAGAGGCCGCTAGGAAACCTGCAACCACCAAGTACCTTCAGAGGGACCAGCAAGTCCTGTGGAGTCAGCTAACTGGTAAGAAGTTTGACAGGAACAAGCTCTCAACACAACAACCATAGAGGCTGGGGTCTGCCACACCAGGCAAGACCTCAGGTGCAGGCTGTGTAAAGATGCCTATGAGGCAATCTAGACAAAACAGCAGGGTGCAAGATGGTAGCAGGCAGAGCATGGAACTCCATGACCAAGTGGCTGGCATAATATACAGGAACATCTGTGCTGAGTATGGCCTGGAAGTCTCAAGGTCAAAATGGGACATGCCTTTTAGGGTGGTGAAGAATGACTGAGCTACCTAAAATCCTGTGGGACTTCCAGATACAGAGAGACAAAACTGGTCTGTATGGTCTGGAGGACACAAAGGACAGCCTGTAGGGCGAGAGGGGAATTATATATATGAAAGACAATTTTTAAAAAAAGAGACTATTTTCTGTTGTCTACATTGTGGAGGGTGACTTTGCCTCCACACTTGAACAGTAAAATGAGTACAGTCAGGAGTTATGACAGTGGGATTCAGCAGAGGTCTGTCTAGTGGATCTGCATAGGAAAAGACTCACAGCTAGCAGTCATTTCTGATATGAGCTTTAGTGGGTTTTGTTAGTGTACATGATGTGATCAAATCACATCATGTACACTAACTGTAAATCTCTTTACAGATTTAGACAATTTTCAATAAGATGTATGCAGTTTCACAAGCTACCTTGGTTGATGTCCATCCACTACACTGCATGTACTATCTTTATAATCAGGGGTCTCAAACTCACGGCCCCCTGCACTTGCGGCCCGCATATTGATGTGAAGAAACATTTGTAAAAAATTATTATTCGAAAAATGATTTAGTACCACGGCAGAGTGTTACAGGCATGGCCCTTTAAGACTGTAGCCTCATGGGCGGTGTAGTCCTTGCTGCAGGGAAGATGTGTGGGACTGCCCCTCCCGCTGTATGTGTGTGTGAGCGTGAGGGAGGGAGAAAAAGGAAAGTCGAAAAGTACGAGGTGCTACGGAGCAGAAACAGGAGAGGTAAGCGTGTAAATATAATAATAACCACTGCAGCCAAAAAGAGTGCCTGACGAGCTCAGTTGTAAGTAAGCTGCAAAGACTCGACTGTACACTGTGTTCGTGTTTTCCTCCGAAACAATACAGTTCTGCTGGAGCAGCGTTTCAATGCCTCTCTCTGTCTCTCGCTAGCAAAGTTGACCCAGACAGTAAAGCTAGTTCCCGGCTACGAGCCCGACATGGAAACCAAAGTATTAGCCAGAGGTCTCCTTGCCACGGTTCGGAGCTGCGGACCTGGCCGAAGTAACAAGAGAGTGCAAACATGTTGAGGGATTGGCTGTGTTAGTTCAGTGAGAGATTATTTGGAAAGAAAACAATTTTCACTTGCAGTCAAAAACTAATGTGTACGCTTAAGCCTGCATTTTTATTTTGTTAAACACAAACCAAATTGTAGCAAAGGTTCTGCCACGTGTCTGGTCAGAAACAGCGTACCAGAAAAAGCTGTTTATTGGTAGTTTCAATGAAACGGCTGTACTATACTATACTATACTGCTGAGTGACTGTCTTCTGCTCGTCAAATACATTTCATTGCAATGTTGACCCTGTGCTAACTTGCATATGACAAATGAAACTGAAATTGAAAGGCTTCAGATAGTTAAGAGTGAGAAAAAAAATGCATTCATGTTTGCAGTTTTGTCTTGTTACACAATATTTGGAATTAAATAAAACGAACAAAACACTACATTTTAGGAAATATTAGTGGGTGTTTTCTTGTTTGTTTTTGTTGTACTACTTGAACACTAAAGTGGCCCTCCAATGAGATGACAGTGCCAGAAGTGGCCTGCGGCTCATTTGAGTTTGAGACCCCTGTTTATAATAGATAGTATACAGCTGGCATAAAGTTTAAATGCAAATTCATCTCTGCTACACTTGATGTAACCTAAATCTGACGATGAGCCCCACAGCCACTGTGCACCGGTCCAACACAGAGCTTTACCACAGTACTGCAAACTACCCTGTTTCTCCTGGACAAAACTGCCTAATATTTCTATCTATAACACAAAGTTAGTGTACCTTAGTTTTTTTTTTCTTTTTGCAAAACCTTTCAGAATATAAATATACAAAACTGTTTAAAAAAGAATCCAATTTGTGATTAAAATTATGACATCACATCTAAGCTTTAAACATTCTGTGTATTAAGTGTAACTGAACAGGCCATATTTTTAAATCTAACCCCTCTTCTTCAGAAAAGAAGAAGAAAAATCATTTCTGGAGATGAAACTGGATGAAAAGAACAAATCATTACTAACACACTGCTGCGGCGCTATATTATAGAAGACTTTACTCACTGAGGAGGAAGAAGCAGATCAAAATGTAACAGACTTTCATACTGAGCTTCTGATGGGTTAATGCCTCTTTTCTTTTTTTTTGCTTGCAAACAAGCAAATTCTCACTTCTCTTATTCTTATGGCCCCTCCTTAAAATACACGCACAGTTACTCCTCCTCTATGCTTTAGGTTTTACCATCTGCAGAGTCAAAGATTAACTATACATTTATTAATGGGTTTCCTTTTAAATTTTGTCTAAACATTTTTAAATTTTTTTGACTTTCTGAGATCCATTTATTCTGTACTAAAACAGGCTATTTGTGTTTTGTTGAATTACAAAATATTACTTTATTGTCTGGCAGTACTGTAGCTTCAGTATATCAAACAGTGGGAACACTGCCTGTCCCCTTTCGTTCCAAAAAAGTAGTTATTAAGAGATATAACAAGCTCTAGAAAGAAATACAAAGCATTTTTATAGCAGTGTTTCACTGTTGTAAATTTTATAATAAGCTATGTTTTACATGTTACTGTAAATGCAAATTCTATCAGCTTCACATTGATGAATCTCATGTTTCATCTCAGGAGCTATGTTTTCGGGGGTAGATAGTCAGGGTCACCTCAATGCACAGCTTGGGTTCTGCAACCAGTCTCTTGGACAAGGGCTGGACTCTGTCTCAGTCTGAAGTTGCCCTTGGTGAGAGGCAGCTGGGTGGGTATCTTAGTATGGATAGGAGGGCTTGTTCTCTGCACCTTTCTATTAGGAATGGGTCCTGACTGTTGTCTGCACATATGCGATGAACAATAATTTAGAGTTTCCGGCCTTCTCCCTTGAGGATGCTCCAACTGGGCACTCAGTTGTCCTACTGGTCCTACTAACTTCAACGCTCATGTTGGTAATGACAGTGAGATGGGACATTACCGGGAGGAACGGCCAACCAGATCTGAACCAGAGCAGTGCTTTTTTACTAGACTTCTGAACAAACCACAGTTTATCCATAATAAACAACATGTTTGTCCATAAGTGCACGTGGCACCAGGACACCATAGGCTGCAGGTCAATGATTGATTTTATAATTGTGTCATCAGATATGCGGTTTCATGTTCTGGGCACTCAAGTGAAAAGAGGTGTTGAGCTGGCAGCTGATCACCACCTGGTGGTGAGCTGGATCAGGTGGTGGGGGAGGATCCTGGACAGACCTAGGGCACCTAAACGTATAGTGAGGGTGTGCTTATAATGCCGGGCACATGCCCCAGTCTGCGAAATCTTTTATTCCCACCTCCACCAGAACTTCGACAGCATTCTGAGAGATACTCAGAATCACAATCCTCAGCCAACCTGGGAAAGTCTATGCCAGGGTGCTAGAAAAGAGAGTCCATCTGTCAGTCACACCTCAGACACAGGAGGAACACTTTTTCAATTTTGTGGTTTTCATCCAGTTCAAAACTGTTCTGTATGGTCTGGAGGACACAAGCTTGATAGTCTGTAGGGCAAGAGGAGAATTATATATATGAAAGATAATTTTAAAATATGACTATTTTCTGTTGTCTACGTTGTAGAGGGTGACTTTGCCAGTTCACCATAATTCATATAACCAAAGACAAAAAATACTGTTATTATTTTCAGGTACATTCTGGTGCTACGTTTCTGAATACAGAACTTTATGCTGCCTTTTACACTTTTTAGTAGATGCTCCTGAGCACTTTCTCCCACACTACAAATACTTCAGTGATACAGTTATATTCATATTTCCTAATGACATTGATTCGGGACAGATAATTATTTATTTTAAAATTTTCTAGCAGTCCTTCAAAAAGATAGAACAGCATGTTTATTCTCTCCGTCTCTCAGTTGGTGCTGGCTGGCTTCCTCCTCCTCTTCCTCACACACTGCTGAATTTGTCCTTGTGTATCATCAGGGGTAGAAAGTTTCTGTCCCATCAGCTCACCTTCAGAGACACCACAGATGATCAGCAGCATTGGGTTTCTCAGTCTGTCCTGACTCTGGACACTTGCAGTTCTCAGACAAAGGAAAGGAAATCAAATGTTTGATAAGCGGCACGATTAAAACACTAGTTTTATAGTAGAATAAAAGTATGTACATGAATTTCTAAGTTAGAGAGAGAGAAAAAGAGATAAGGGAAAAGGGCAGGACAGACAAAAAGGTAACAGGATCAGGTGCTATAAACTACTACAAAAATAGCACAAGTTGACCCCCTACTGCAAACAAATCGCGCATGAGCGAAGCCGCTGCTCCCGACCTGACTGTAATGCAGTCATTTCTTCTTTTACTCTCTTTCTTCTTTTTTGTGGATCACAAGGTTTAAAACTAATTACACACACACACACACACACACACACACACACACATACACACACAAAAGTAACTCCGCCTGAGTGCCTATCTCAGGTCACTTTTGCCAGTACCAAGCCCGGATAAAGGAGATGGGTTGGAATTGTGACATTAAAAAAAACAAACAATAATTGCTAAAAGAAATTTAATTTGTAGTTCTATATATATTCTAAATGCATTCATTGTGTTTTTTACTCACTTTATGTCTCTTCCATGATGTTATTTCTCTCTCCTTTTAGGTTCCAATTGCATAAGCATGATCAATTATGCAAATTAGGTGATGACGTCATTTAGCGACTTCTAGCGACTTTTAGGACAGCAAATAGCGATTTTCCTTACTGAGGAGTTGGCAACACTGGATGAGATCCCAGTTGGTATACTGGCCAAATGTTTGACTCCTATGAATAAACCACCTTTCTTTTAGCTTAAGAAGTGAACTGTCAGCTTCTTAAAACAAATGTTAAATTCTGTTTGGCTCAACACCACCAAACCAAGGCAGCAAAATAACCAAGCTACCATTAACATTAATGCAAGGAATCCTAAATTCCACTTTTACGGGCACCTTAAGTAATATTCAGGACTAAAAACCCAGGAAACATTCACAACCTGCCTACATTTTTCAGCTTGCTCCAATTGTGGATATATTATTGCCATTGATTATCTATAAAGTCATCACAATCTCTGTAAGATTAAAGTACAATTTAAAACAAAGGCTTTAAAAGCAAGTGGAACCTGAGCCACATCAAGTACTAACATAACTAATGTTACATAACTTTGCCGGTGTTCCAGGATTACTGTTTTTTACATTAACTGGTTAAATATGTTGACATAGTCCATCCATGTTGCAGATGTTGGATCCACAGATTGATCATTTTCACCAAATGGTTGTCTGTCTGCCAGTGTGTCATGCGGTTTGGCAAGATTAAAGACTTCCTCATTTTCTATAGGAGTGCTTGGGGATTTTCCACTGTGTGCGAGAGGTGTCCAGACCATCCTCCAAGGTGGAGTTTTTTGCACCTCACCTCCTCCTTATCCAGCAGCAATCAGAAGGAGGATTTTTAAACCAGCACTGCCTGCTTCTCATCGCCAGCTCGTCTTTCTACCTCTGGTGGTAAATTGGCATACTAGTGTTCAGTTCCATGGTCCCCCGTCCTGTATCTAACACTGCTCTCTGTTGTCAGTTCCTACCAGAGTCTGCTCCTGCCACGTTGTGTCAGTGCTGTTCCGAATTGCACAAACTACTTCTGTCAGATCTCAAACTAAGGAATTCCATACTCACCTCATTTACCCGGCTGCCCTCCTGCCTGTCATCACTCCTCTGGTACTGGGTATGCTCTGTCACCATGCTTACCCCACTGGACACTCTCACGGACATCTCCCCCAGGACTCACCATCTCCAATCTGCACGTAAGCACACCCCATGGCAGTACGTACTCACATCTGGTCATTCGCTTGCTTTCCTGCCCAGTAACCTCCCTCTCCTCTGTTGCAGAGCTCCCCGTTCCTTGGCTTTCTGTGTGCTCCTCAAGTTTAAGCATTTCTCTGCCCTTGACCTTTCTCGGCTCAAGGTCCCCTGTTTAAGTTTCAGTTTTGAGCCATGTTCTTATTTAGGTTCACATTTTGTATTTAAACCTTGTAAACAGTTCAACTTGGATATTGAGTCTGCTCTTGGGTCCCACTTCTCGTATTTCCACCAGTTCATGACACACACCTCCTACTCCCTTCGTAATGCTGGGAACGATCCCTGTAGAGACCATTCATTCACCTTTTCTGTGTCGCACAAAGACACAGTGGGTGGAACCAAAGATCTTAAATTTGGACTCATCAAACCAAAGCACAGATTTCCACTGGTCTTATGTCCATTCCTTATGTTTCTTGGTTGAAACAAATCTCTTTCGCTTGTTGTTTTTGGTAGTGATTTCTTAGCAGCTATTTGACATATAGGCATAAGTCTCCTCCGAATAGTGGATGTAGAGGTGTGTCTGTTACTAGAACTCTGTGTCTAGTAAAAGACACATCTGTCTGTTCCGGACTCTAATCTGAGGAGCTGTTAACTTGCAATTTCTAAGGCTGGTGACTGGAATTTATCCAGTCTTCATGTAAGCCCGTTTTGTGGTAGCTTTTACAACTGCACTTGGGGACACATTCAACGTTTTAGCAGTTTTCCAGAATGACTGAACTTCAGTTCTTAAAATAATGAGAGATTGTCATTTCTCTTTACTTAGAATTTATATTATGACAAGAATCAATCACCTAACAGTTGGGAAGCAGGGCTGTCAGCTCTGTACCAACCCTGACTTCTGCACAACACAACTGATGGTCCCAACCATTTCTTGCCTGAGAAGGCAAGAGATTTCACAAATGAAGCCTGACAAGGCACAAATGTGAATTGAAAATCATTTCACGTGACTATAACATCAAGCTCACTGAAAGAAGATAAGATAAGATAAGATAACCTTTATTAGTCCCACACGTGGGAAATTTGTTTTGTCACAGCAGGAAGTGGACAGTGCAAAAGTTATGAAGGACAATTAGAATAAAATAAAATAAGAATAAATACAGTACACAACTGTACAGAATAGAATAAAAATAGAATACTATATACAGTAGAATAAAGTAGAATAAAATATACAATAGGATAAAAATAGAATACAAATGCTATATACAACAGAGTGAAAAATAAGAAGAAGGCCAAGGGTTTGCAGCACTCCCCCTTTTAAATCCCATTTGTCATTCTAAACCCATATTAGTTAGAGGAAAAACACAAGCTCCAGCAGTTGTGCGCTGAGGAATCAAGCTACGATTACTTATTTTGTGCAGAATATTGCAACAACATTACTTTATACTGAGCAGGCAGCTGCCCACTTTATATTGTGGCTAGCACCAGTTAATTTGGACAAGTTTCCTAAATCAACACCAGATTTTTAACAGCTGACCTGTGAATAGGATGTATGCAGATAAACTCGAGAACCCAAGGAGTTGATCTGTGGTGTCGTGAAAAACAAAACAAAACTGTGTGCTTGTTATTTATGTTACAGAAAGACAGGGGTAGAAGACCAAGAGTTTTTGATTATTTTTTTAATATAATTATTTACAATTGTTTCATTGTTCATTGTTCATTTTATTGTTTCATTCTGTCTATAATGTGGATACGTGTATTCATTTGCACGAGCTGGAGAAATTTATGTTCTCCAATCTTGTCAAACCACATAACACACTGGGAGACAGTGACAACCATTTGGTAAAAATCACGACTCTGTGGATCTAACATCTGCAACATGGAGGGAGGGTGGAATATGAAAACAAATCTAACTAGTTAATGTAAAAACTAGTTAACCTTGAACACTGGCCGATGTCAGCACAGCTTCAGTACTCTGCCCCTGAGCTCCTGCGACTCTGCATCCACTCAGCAATCCTTCCACCTGGATATCCCTTTTAGCCTTATCCCAGATGTGTCTACTGATGGTCCAGCCAAAATGTCCACCACAATGTGTTAGCCCATCTTGCTAGGTCAGGTAACCGCACGGTAAAATGCTGTAATATTAGGTCTATTAAACATCCACTGACTGTAAGTTGGACTTTCTCTCTGACTGACACATGACAACAGCCCACTGACTTTGTCACTTCTTCCTGTCTCTCCCCCTGTCTTCCACTTGTGTGAATACACCACGTTACAGGTCCCTGGACTTACTCCTATAGTCATATGTACTCCTTACCAACCATTTAAGCCGAATAAGAATTTTGTTTTACTTTGCTGCTCTCCTCACTCATTTCTTCATTCATTTCTACTTTCCCCTAACAAGAAAGTCCTTGGTTACTTGTACATTCATATTGACATTTTCCAGAGATTTCACATCCTGTCCTGATATCCCAAAAAAGTTGATTATGCTTATCTGGACGTTTCATACCACTTCTCACACCATCCTTTAAAAAGACTTGCATCCATTGGCATTGTTCATTCCCCCCTTGCCTGGTTCATCTCATATCTCTCAGCTCGCACTCCATTTATTCTGCTACTACCTGTGGCAAACTATGGAAAGTTCATGACACTGCTGATAACAGCAGAAGTTGTGTTTTGAAGGGACTGAAATACATATGGAGGATGCATGCATAAAAGGGAAGTGAACCTTTTGGTTTAACAAGTTTCTAGAGCAATTTTTGTTTTCCTTTTCTCATAAAAAAGTGTCAAATTCAGTGCTGTTTAAGTTACTTGAAAATAGTAATTATGTACCAATTACTGATTACTTCTTCAAGAAAGTAATCTGTTACTTTACTGATTACTTTTAAAAGTAATTAGTTACATAGTTGTTGTTAAAAAGTAACTACACAACCTGAATACATATTAAAACAACAGACCTTTCAGCCCAATTTTTTTATGCATAATCATATAAAATTGAACCAAATGAAAAACTCTTATTTAAACTCATTTGTTAGTTTTAATCTTTTAACTTTATGCACATTACATCAAGCAAAAATAAAATTATATGCAACAGTCTCTGACTGAAAGAAATTTATTTAACATTTAAACCTATTTTCTGCATATTCCAGCATATAAAATAAAATATTTTTGTGTTTGCACTCACTCTTTCAAATAGATGCAAGAAAAACACAGCAAAAAATAAATAAAATCAAAGATTCAGTGGCACTAATTCCTGTCATTCTTAAATCTATTTTTACTTGTTTAGCAGGAGTGGGGCGGGTGGAAGTTTGCCCGGTGCCGCAGCGGTCATGTGAGTGGGGGGATCCGGGGGTTTCTCTGTGGATTTCACATTCCCGTGGCAGCATGCTCGGTGCTTGCTCAGATTTGAAGTTTAATGTTTAAGCTGCAGAAAGAAGTTTTCTTCCCACACAGAGTGTACAGTGGGCGCTAATGTTTTTGTCACTTTTTATGGAGATCATCTCAAAGTAAGGTCAGTACTTCCACGCTTTAAATGCTGCATAGTCATACTCTCACCCGCACTCCATATTGTCCACCATTGTTGATCTACACACGTCTGTTGCTGTCACGACATTGCACACGCTTACGTCACTGTCATGAGACACAAACAAAATCACGATGGTTTAGTAACGTAATAACAAGGTGTGCTTACGGGAAAGTAACAGTAATCTAATTACTTTTTTTGCAATATTAATCCCTTACTTTACTGGTTACTTGAAAACAGTAATCAGAGTAAAGTAACATTACTTTTAACGCGTTATTGCCCACTCCAGTCACTTTTGAGTCCACACTGATCACTATGGAGCAGCGGTCCCCAACCTTTTTTACTCTACGTGTCATGGTCCTGAGCCTGATTACTCAGTGTTTTGTGTTTATTTATATAATCTTATGTTCTTGTTTATTCTGGTTATGTTTTTATTATGATTTTCTATTTGTTAGGTTTCGGTTCGGTACTCCCTCTGTTCCTGTTCTGTCAGTTTTGACTCTGTGTCTCTGCATGTGTGTTGAGTTTCCTGTTTTACTTTGAAGGTCTGAGTCTTATGTCCGTTTTGTTAAGTTCAGTTTTGTGTGCTCCTCCATCTCGTCTGTCTAATCAGTGTTAGCCGTGTCCCCCAGCTGTTAACACTCAGTTCTGTTCACCTCTTGTATTTAGTGTCTGCATCTACCCCTGCTCGTCACTTTTGCCTCCGTGAGTCCTGCTTTTTGGTCCACCATTCCTGCCTGCCGTCACACAGTCATGACACCACGGACCGGTTTATATCCGACAATATTTTCACAGACCGGCCTTGAATTACAACAAAATAAAACCAGTAACGGTTTATTCAGAACACACGGAAAAGACACAGGGAAACCAAGTTAGTGATAAAACGATCAAAAAATAACGCTAAAAACTGAACCCCATGAATTTCACACCCAAGCCTCAACTCTTGCGGCCCAGTACCAAATGACTCATGGACCTGTGGCCCGGAGGTTTGAGACCACTGCTATAGAGGACAAATACAGTTAATATTTTAGGTAATAACAATGGATTAACATGTGCAGCAAAAAAGGCTGCAAGACAGTGATCATCCAGTGATGATCAATGATCTTACTGAGGCAGGTATGTAGCCAGTATATGGCACAGAAAAATATCCCACAGCTATAGCTGCTAACTGTTTTTTATCAAAGCAAACTGAATTATAGCTTCCAGTGAAAGAAACAGAATCCAGCAGGTTATACATACTGAACATGTCTACAATAGCATCAGTCTCTTTCTCACGGTTCAGTTTTTGGCAGTCATCACTTCCTCCGACTTGAGGTCGATGTGTTTCTGCAGTGCTAACAAATGTGTCTCAGAAAAGACGTGGCTGGCAACCTGATTGAATGTCCATTATTCAGTTCCTCATTCACTAGAATGAGAATGCTCAAGATCATTCTCTCCATACAAGGAAAACAACACCCTCGGATTCTAAAGAACCAAAGATCTCACCGTCAGTGTAGGTCAATCCCAGGCTTCTCCTGTCAGAGTGAAATTTTATGATTGTCATTTGTACTTACAGATACATACAATCATATATGCTTAGAGGTATATAATTGATTGCATAATGACTGAATGTCTGATCCTTAGTAGTCTGCAAAGACTCTCTGTACCATAAAAAGAGGAGTACGTTCACTCCTTTTCCAGAGTTTTCTGGCATACCACACACATCCTAAGGTCATGAGAGAGGTCGTAACTTCTCTTTTCTGTTCTTTGGTATGGTAAACCCATCTGTATCTGTTAAGGTATAAGAGCCTTTTGTTTAGGTGAACTGCTGGACTCCCTGGGTCCCACACACACACCCATGTGCACACATACACACATCCACATTCACACACACTCATACCTACACGTACACACAGACTGAAAGAGTACCAGTGCCGGATTAAGATGTCATATGTTAATGAAACTATGCATATACATGTGACCACAATAAAGAGCAGTGCTACGGAGGGGCTGACCAAGAGTGACTGGGGTTCAAGCGGCAGGAACAGCGCTTGGTCTGGTCGTCTCCCTCATGCACGAGATCACACAAAGAGTTCTGCCTGGTGTCTTATGTTTTGCTAGTTGCAGTTGGTTGTCTCGGTTGTTTCAGCAATAGGTTTGTGCCTAGATAAACCTACCATCTCCTCTCTGCATGCCAAATATCCTTGGGCAAGATACTAAGCCTAAACAGCTTTCTGATGCATCTGTCAAAGTGTGAATGTTAGAATCACTGTGTAGACATGATCAATATTCTTCTTAACATGTGTGTAAATGTAAGAAGGAGATATGGTTTTACAGACAAGAGAGCCTGGAAAACAACGAGCAAATGCAATTGAGGAGAATTTATAGTTTTGTCTTCACTCTCACTGCCATAGATGTGTTGACGGTCAAGAGACAGTGGTAGTGGGAAAAATTTCAAGTACTGCATTGAGTGAAAGGATTTCACAGACCTAATCTGTTTTGACAATTACAGAGGTTCACAGGGAGAGAAAAGAAAGAGCTAACTTCACTCAGAGATGGAGAAAGATACAAAAGACAGGACAGGAGAGGAAGAAGAGAGGTTTAAAGGTAAGGACCGCACATTTAAAGCATACATGCAAGTCCTCATGTTTTTAAATCAGATGTTGGGTCTGTATATGTGACAATATGTTTTTTTCATAAGATGCCAAACAGACTGAGGTAAACTAACAGTGTTATTTAAAGGCAGGAAAATATATAATATTACAAATATTTTTTTTCTAAATATTAATTCTAATGAATGTGTTAAGTTAGACGCTGTCACGTAGACCACCTGCAGTGAAAGATAATTTAAAAACAGAACAACTATTTTCTGTTGCCTACATGGTAGAGGGTGACTTTGCCTGCATATCTGATTGGTAAAACGAGAACAGTCAAGGGCTACAGTGAGATCAAGCAAGTGGGGGAACCCTAAAATCTTTGTACTATAGTAGCATAGGGGAAAGAACTACAACTCACAATAATTTCTAATATAAGCTTCAGTAGGTTTTGTTAGTGTACATATGATCAGCTGACTTCATTTTGTAGATTTAAACTGGAGTAGGGACCAGCTGGACCTCAGCCTCCCTCACCCGAGGAACTGATATAGGTGCAGGGGATGACTGGACCACAGCTTCCCTGGGAGCAGGAGCACAGGGAGGCAGAAGAGCTGGCTCAGAAAAAAAGGACTTTGCGAAAAAAGGTTTTTACACCTTTCTCACCACAGCTGGCAGTCCTTAAAGTTTTTGTGGTTGGATTAGCAAACTCTGGATTAGCAGTGTTAGACTAACTAGCATGGCTAACAGTTTTGAAAGTCTTTGAGGGCAGATCATTGTTTTTAATGTGTGTGAGTTTGAGAGGAGCGTGAAAATGCTACACAGACGTACCAGTGATCAGCAGAAGAAAACATACAGCTTAAATACATGTATGCATGTACCCCGCCTCTCGCACTATGACAGCTGGGATAGGCTCTAGCCGTCCTCCCTGCCACAACCCTGATAAGGAGGAGAAGAATGGATGGATGGGAAAACATGACACTGGCCTGTAAAGGGAAACATCTTTCCATGGCAGTCTTGTTGCATTGTGTTTAAGAGAGTTCTCACTTTCCAGATTGCTGAAGAATCTATGTCATCCTATTGAATTGGCTCTAACGAGGAACATGTAAGTCTGGATAATAGATTCTAAGTCATGCAGTGACCAGAGATGTGCTGAAGAATATTTTAGTCCTTTATTGTGTTCAGCTTTAATGCTACCTTCAGAAATGACCATCTCCCACTTGTTTGTATGCTGATTTTTATTTATTTATTTCCTCTAAAACCAGATTGTGTGTTTCCTGTTTCATATAATAAAGAACAATTTTTATTAGGTTATGGGAAGCTTTGTCTTGCTTTCATGTTTCATCCTAAAAAAATTCAACCCAATGTCAGGTTGGTTGAAATTGAATTGATAAAGACAGGAAAGGTACAGTTTAATGTGTTTTTAATATATTACTATTAACAATATAAATTGACAGAAAAAAAAGAAATCAAACACTTAGTTGATATGTATGTGTGCATTCAAGTGAAAAGGGTTATTTCCTCTTCCAGATATCGCAATACCCTAAAACTTCAGAGTCCTCCATTAAACTTCTTAATATTCTCCTTTAAATTTGATATGTCCTCCTCTGAGCTTTTATCTTCCTCCCCTGATGTCTCACCTTTCTCCACCTCATCTACTGACAGCATTACCACTGACTTCCCTTCCACAGTTTGGAATAAAATGCCTTCGCCTCATCCTGCCCTATGCTTTGCGAACTATGAGTATAGAAAATATCAGTCAGCTGTCACTGTCAAAAATGAATGCATTTCTAAAATTCTACTAAATATAACTTAAGACTCTATAACTAAGAAACAATTTGAGTTTAAGCTGGCTTGGCATTCAGAAGAATGTAACCTTGCTGTTTCCTTGCTGTTTCCCAAAGGACCTTCGTTGTGGTGAGTTGGTGGATGGCTTGTGACCAACTGGGTGCCCATGGCTGCGCTTTAAAAATGTCTGTAAAATTGGTTTATACACACTAGAATTACAGATTACATGAAAATAGGACAGTACAACACTCCAAAAAGACAGTCAGTAGGAAGGCAGCCAAATGCCAACCTCAGCTGGTGTCTCCATCCGTTTGTGTTGTGTGCAATCAAGACAGCCACTCATGGATAGGATTTCTCAGTCACTCACAGTGTACCTGAAAAACATTAAACCTGTCTGGATGCTAAACCATCATCTCTTGAGACAGAAATGTGTTTCATTTATTTAGCTAGAAGGCAATTTTAGTTTATAACATTTTACCAAGTGGAAACAACTGAATCTTGCAGTACAATAATGTGATGAATATACCACATTTACACAGCTGTATAAAACTGTGTAAAAGACGGATTTCTTACACATAAAGTGTTGTATAAAAAAACAAATTTTTATGTGTTGAAACCACATTTTCTTTTCTTTTTTTCTTATCTTTTTTTTCTCTTTTTCTTCCTTTTCTTTCTCTTTTTTTTCTTTTTTTTCTCTTTCTCTAAAAGAAGAATGTTCCTTTCCTGTACAAAGCTTAACCCTGTAAAGCCTGAACCATGAAATGATTGCCAGGTTTTTTGAAAGTGAAGTGTTCATTTTTATTATTACACATT
>VUQO01027628.1:0-17804 GCA_015106655.1 Coptodon bakossiorum | reverse complement strand
CGGACTCTGTGCTCCTTTCACCAAACCCTGAGACGCATTTTTAGGCTGTTTTGCATGAATTGCAAACTGATTTTGGTTTACTGGTCTTTATCCTCGATGATGCCCACTGGACACTTACCTTATAGCCTACAGGAAGGTCCTGGCAGTCCTGCGTACACCCACTGACTCTGCGGTTCAAACATTCGTTCACATTGCAGTTCCTCTCGTCCGATCGGTCCCCGCAGTCATCTTTGCCATCGCAAAGGTTCCCCTGAGAAATGCAGCGTCCGTTGGAACACATGAAGAAGGAGCCGTTGCACAAGCTTCCTGAAAAGAGCAAGACATGGGTGTGAAGGCAGAGCGTCCTGCAGTTCCTCAGTGAAGGCGAGGAATGACTTGAACCTGACAGTGGATCCTGGGAGATTAATCCCTTTAAGTAAATCTCTCCGGGATGCAGCGCCGTTTTTGTTTGCAGCATATACACGCACCAGCTTCCTGGGTGATTGGTGCAGCTGATGACACTGACGAGAGATTCCAGCTGAGAGCCGAGCAGCAGTCTTACCTGCAGCCAGACATTTAAGGTTCAGAGGCAGTTCGTCAGAGTGGTCGGGACAGTCCGCGTAGCCATCGCACTCCCACTGAGAGCTGAGAAGACAGCGCCCGTCCCCACAGCGAAATTCCTCTGATCCACAGGAACGATAGACTGAAGAAAGAGAAAGACAGCCGCTCTCTTACCAGGCTGCAGTTGGCAGCGACATCGTTTTAGATTAGGGCGCATCTTTAGCTGAATCCAAATCAGTTCTGTCAAATCAAGCTGCAAAAGCGAGATTTCCACGACTATGGTTCATAATGTCATTAGCATGGTGATCTGGAGGCGTAATGGCATTCAGCTGCATTGGCCAACATTTCTACATTGCACACGTTTCATCAGCCGGTAATCACAAAGCACGGCTGCCACAGAGAACCCCCTCTATGCGAGACAAACAGCTAATAAAAACAGAACGGCGTGCACGTGATCCTTCTGCTTGAACGCAGCCCAGCATACAAGGACAGGAGTGTGGATCTGATTCACAGGCCGACGCTGACTTTCACAGGGGAAAATCCTCTGCTCACTGCCTTTGGGCCCTTTTTTAAACTTCCTGCTACTTTACATTAATAAGACGGTCGCTCAGACGCCTTGTTGAAATACAGTAAGTGGTTTGGTGATGATAAAAATTGCAGTGTAGTTACATCACATCATCAAGCAATAACTCATTACAACTGCTGCATTACAAAAAAATCAATTCAGTTTTATTTATGTAGCACCAAATTACACCAAGTGCAGGTTTCCTGTGAATGGAGCCTTAAATAGACAACAGTCCGATATAGTTTCTCAATCTTTACTTTCAAAAGTCCAAACAGGTTCACAGCAACAGAATTCCAAACTATGAAAACGTATAAAACTCCATTCAAAACGGATGAAGAGAGATTGAGAGGTCAAAAAACTAAGAGGCTCCACTCTCCTCTCACCCAACTTCCTGTTTCTGCTGCACTATCAAAATAAAAGCATACATTTCAAATTAAACTGCATGTAGGCTCCTACACCAAGAGTCGCCTCAAGACCCTGCAGTAATCTTACAGAGTCTGAGCTGGCTGACCCCTCCCTGAGCCTGGTGCTGCCGGAGTTTCTTCCTGTTAAAAGGGAGTTTTTCCTTCCCACTGTCACCAACGTGCTTGCTCATAGGGGGTCATATGATTGTTGGGTTTGTCTCTGTATGTAATATTGTAGGGTCCACCTTACAATATAACGCGCCTTGAGGTGACTGTTGTTGTGATTTGATCCTGTATAAATAAAACTGAATTGAATCTGTTAATATTTATTCTTCTACATTACTCATATAACACATTTAATCTATAAAATACTGTTATGGAACTTGCCTGGTGCAGCTTTCAACACGAGCACATTGATAGTGAATATAAGAAAAATGAAAACAAGATAAATCTACTTGCCACATTCCACCGACTCATCAGATCCATCTCCACAGTCGTTATCGTGGTCACAGACGAATCGCTGGGGGATGCACGCTTTGTTGTGGCAGCGAAACGAGCTGTCATCGCATGTGTTGTTGGGTGCTGACGCATTAAAAGAAATTAGTTCAATTGCTAATCTGTGGATAAACACTTTTAAACCAAACATGCAGCACTCTGAGAAGATGACATCACGTCTGGGGCTAATCAAATGTCTGAATGAAAAAAAGAGCCATGCAGATAAAACAGGCTGAAACTGAACAATCATAATCTATTAACCACTGCTTCACACGTTTGCTTCTGAAATAAATATCAGGCAGAGATTAGGAGTGGGAGTTTGGTTGGTGGGTTCTTTAATTTGCCGTGGGACAAAATAAGTTGCAACAAAATGAAAGTGTGCAAACACTTGAAGCTTAGATCTTTGAAATAATTTGTTTTGAAGAATTTACCACAGCCAGCAGCGGAAAGTTCGTCACTCCCATCAGGACAGTCTCTCTCCCCGTCACACAGCCAGCGTTTTGGAACGCAGGCATAAGAGCCGGGGCAGCTGAACAGCCCCGGAGCACACGTCACCGTGCCTGACAGCGAAACACAGACAGAATCCAGTGGATCCAATCAGAAGCAGACGTCTTTGGTTTAGTTTGGATGTTACCTTGGAAACGCTTTCAACTGATACTCAGTTATGACCCCAGTAAACTCCGCCCATCGCTGTGCAGAAACAACATTCTGACTGTGCTTTGGTGTATAAATGATGCACGTCAGCAACGAGGTGAAGGTAAATACAGTCGTTCAATTAGCCACGTATAGCTAAATGCAGATCTTGCTTTGGACAGTAATTGTAAGTGAGGAACCTGTGGACCGTTTCTTCCTTGACACTCCATTACAACCAAATTATACAACCGGTGCTCACAGCAATTCCTGTCTCTTTATTGCGGTAGTATTCGTTTCATTTTATTGTAAAATTCATTACATATACATCTCATTTGCCCATTGAAATAGTTATGTCTCCGGGGCCTCAGTGATGAAAAATCTATTTGCCTCAGTGCTCGCTCGAATTATCAGAAACGCCCGCAGTCTCATTTGTTGCCTCATTAAGATTGTTTCATTTCTCTACATTCATTTCCAGCTCGGCTACAGGAGCACGTGAAGCCACGGCGCTGTAATGCGATACGGCGAATGTGACCTTTTATAGCAACATCAGACTTTGCACGACAGCTGAAAGGGCACTAACCACAGATCTGCACGCTCTCATCCAGGCCGTCCTCACAGTCGTTCTCGCCGTCGCACAGCCACTGCTTGGCAATGCACTTGTTCTTGGAGCAGGCGAACTGGTTCCACAAGCAGGACGAGTCTGCAGAGGGCAGTGGACGAGGAATTTCAGTGCCATAAATCACACAAAGTGAGAAGGAAACAACAACAAATGTGCCATAGCCTACAGAGGGAGCAGAGCATTTTTAATCAAAACTCAAAAAGTGGGCTGACTCCTACTTGCCCCTTGGCTTGCTTGTTTTTCTCTTTAGCTTTTCTGCTCAGCAGCACACATACGTGCACATAGCTGCCACACCACCCTTTGCAAACAGCACTTCTCCCATTTCTGCTTTCAAAGGAATGATGGATTGTAGTTACAGGGAAATAAAATCAAATAAAAATCACTTGATTGATTCAAATCACTTTTGCTCTTCGTGAAACGATACTGGAGTGGGACCGGAAACCAAGGATGCCTTCTGCTGATTACCGTGTGCAGTTATTGTGCAGAAGGAAGAATTTGTGTCACTGAGCCACCTTGTTTCCCTGGCGAGATGTTCTGTGGTCTCATTCTCTCTGATGTCAGGCCCAGCAAAGTCTGCCAGAGCTTTGATAAGATACCGGGAGGAGGATACGGGATGCGTGCACCAGGTCAGACCGCAGCACGAGCAAATATGGATCTGACCGAGGGTGGGGGGTGTCTCACGCTGGGCTGCTTTCCTTTCTGTCAGACTTTGCACTAACTTTATGTGTTCTGATACTACGATGGAAGATAAGGACGAGATAAACATTAAAAGCTAAATCTGGAAACCACGATTATCCAGACTTTCCGTGTGCGATACCAAATTTGCACTTCAAATGCAAACAGCTGCTTCCTGTGTATGACAAAATAGCAGGTCTACAGCACGATAAACGTATCAAAGAAAGTCTTTCATGTCTCATTCTCAATAGTGTTTTGCACAGTGGAAAAGTGCACTGTGAATCGTGAAGTGACAAACGAGTGTTTGGTCTAATCAGCCGTGGAATTTCACATTTCTGAAATGTAATAACGTTTTCCTCAAAGCACATTCCCGATGCAGTTAGATTATCAGTGGATGGGGCTTTTTATATGATAATTAACTCAGAGGGATGGGAATATTGTCTATTTGTCCGGGAAAAGCTATTCAGAACTTCTCAAAGAATTATGGCGTAATTCATATCAGCTCTGACAGAAGCACATTCGAAGCACGGGGACGTTATCGTTTCACACAAAACCACATTTCCAGTTAAAGGAATGGAAATGCTGTTCGTGTGTTATGCATCTGCTACAACGTTCGCAGGCAATTTACAAAATAAATCAGATAACTCGAAAATGCATTAAATTTGAAAATTGCACTGAACTCCCTCTTCTATTGTTTGTAGCTGAGGTCCTCGGTAATTACACAGGAAGAAAGGCCAGATTTGTGTTATCGCAGAGAAATGCTTTCAAAGGCATGCACTTAAGTCCTCTGCTCGCATTTTATTTGTGTTTGTCTTAATTATGTAAGCTGCTGCCGAGCTGCTCGTTTAAAATCGCTGAGGCTGTACTCTGAATGACACGTGGATGCTAAATGCTAACTGTGCACCTACTTTTAACATCATGATCTCAGTTTAGCATGTCAGCATGCTAACATGAAGCTGTCTGGTTCTGCAAAGGTCATGTGTCACAGAAAGTAGAAGTTTGACAGTTCCTGAGCCAGAATGAAATATTCATCAGTGACCTGTTTGTGGCGTGATTACAAAGTCACAGGATGCCTTTCATCAGTCGCAGAAACAGGTGAATTAGATGCTAATGTTCAACGATGTGATGCTGATGTGCAGAGCTGGAGTAACTCAGAGGATGCAGCTGATCAGCTGCTGAAGCCAGGACAGGAGGAGAGGTGACGATGAGTGAGCAGCAGGTGGCTTCATGCTGAGAAAGAGCTCCTCAGATGTGAGGTTTGATTTGAGAGCGCTGATGGAGACGTTTAGAGGAGATCAGAGCTTCACTCTGTCTCTCAGAGAAAGCAGATGATTGGCTGAGGTGTGCAGTAGGAGCAGAGGTGGGGAGTAATGAAGTAGAAATACTTAAGTAGAATTTTCTGTACTTTACTCGAGTATCTACTGAAGCTCAAGTTAGAAATGATTGAGTTGTGATTCTTTTGCCCACTCTGCGCCTCACCTGCTGACTCCCACTGTGACTGACCCCACTGTGGAGGGAAAGTCACCCTCTAACATGCAGGAACAGGAAACAGATATATACAGATTTTAACACTAGTATCTGTACTTCAGACAGGCTGTACTTTTGCCACCTCAGAGTAGGCGTGGCAGGTGGGTACAAGGTGGGGGTGGGATACAGTATGAGTGCCTTCTTGTTTGCAGTGATGATGAAGAGGCGGAGTCTCTCATGTTTACAGGTGACACTGTGATTTTTAGAACAGGTGGAGGTATCCCCTGGAGAGGAGAGCAATGAAAGCCAGTAGAAACAAGACAGTACTCGTGTGGACGAGAGGGAGACGGGAGGAGAACATGTAAGGAGCCTGGAGGTGGGCGTCACAGCTGGAGGTGATCAGGCTGACATGGTGCGGACACGAGCAGAGATGAGGGAGAGAGGATGAAGATGGAGCTGGCGAGCAAGAGGAAACGAGGAGGTTTGTGGAGATGCAGAGGGCTGGTGCGACAGAGGAGGATGCTGGGAGGAGAAGTAGCTGAAGCAGACCTGTGAGTGTGCCGTTGTGGGCACAGCAGAGTGAAAGTGCTCGTTTACCTCACAGAGAAGGCAGAGCTGAGCACAGCTTAGCGACTCCTTACACAATGCAATGAACTGACAACGCCAATCAAGTCAGCAACAGTTTCCACCCTGTGTGTGTGTGCGCATAACTTCATCAGGTCCAGTTACCGTGTGTGTGCGTGACGGCTACGGCGCCGCGTACCACTACCCGCACTGAAGCATCCGCCTGCATGTGAACGGTCGTGTGTACAAGCTTCTCATTTTGTGGGCAAATTACATTAATCCATATCACGACTTAATTACGGTCCTCCTGTTTAATTGGAGAGATCTCGAGTTTGCATTAAGTTCTGAACACATTAGCATGCACGAAAGCAGAAGAATAAACGCTCTCGCAGCCTCTGGTGAGGGAAGCAGAGGAGTGGCATTGTACTGTGTAATCCTTTCATATGTCACCGCTTTCCAGTGAACCCATATTTCCATCTTCAGTGTAACCGCTTCAGTGAGTGATGGCTCATTAATTAATTGTTACACTGGAAGGGCTGTATATTATAATTCAAAGAGAGCAGGGGAAAATGGTGTGTCTACCACCGCCTCGCTCTGAATTCAGGGTCAGAATTAGACTTTCAAACAAGCAGCAACACCCACTTGAGAAATCTCAAACGCACAATCAGGCTAAGCAAAACAAAGTGAGAAGGAATTGCCTCATGGCGCGATAAACAATCATCTCTTGTCTTTCTGCCTCCTATTTATATATTTAACGTGATATTTGTTGCAGGCCTGGATCTATTTAAATGACAAAAACATTACAACAAATAGCTTCTAGTTAATAGAAAATAAATATCCTTGCAAGCGCTGACAGCGTTGTGTGCTGGAATAAAATACCTCATCTATTATTTCAGTTTATTCTGGGGAAGCTCTTCTGAGAGGGCGAAGATTTGTTGGCCTACCGCACTGGAATTCATCTGCTCCGTCTTCACAGTCCTTTTGGCCGTCGCACAGCCACACGCTGGAAATGCAGTTCCCGCTTGGACACGCAAAGTGTCCCTCCTCACACTTCTGCCCATGGGAAACTGGCACAAACAACAAAACCAAGTCAGCGCTCTGGGCTTTAGCAGCGATTGAGATCATTATCTTTTCTAAGCTCTCTCTGGAGCTCTCATTCCTCTGTCATAATCGTCTCTGAAAACGAGATCTGTCTTAAGTCTTTTCTAATTGAGGCCGACTTCCTTGATCTGCCTGCGAATGAAGAGGCAAAATGTGTGTCTTTGTGCGTGCCTGTGCTCACCCTGGCAGTTGGTCTCGTCAGCATAGTCGCCGCAATCATTGGCGCCATCGCAGATCCACGAGGGGTGGATGCACAGCGAGGTGGAGTTGCAGCTGATGAAATCTTTTTCTTTCACTCCCAGCTTGTAAAAGTGAGAGCAGTCGGTGTGGTCTGAATACAAAACGCAGAAGCACAACTCGTCACAATGCCACTGCTGTGGGTGTGTGTGTGGGTGGGGGGGTTAAGGACGAGGGGAGCAGCATTCAGTCTGATCATGAACCAGTTACTGTATCACTGACGTGTGTGTGTGTGTGTGTGTGTGTGTGTGTGTGTGTGTGTTTTAACTGCGATGGAGGACTCACTGCAGTTTTTTTCGTCCGAGGCGTCGGCGCAGTCAATGACCTGGTTGCACCACGCTGAGCTGGGCACGCAGCTCCCGTCTTTGCACGACGATTCTGATGAGCCGCACGTGACATCTACGGTGGAAGATTAGCATTTCAAAGAGATACGGGAACAAAAGCAGCACTCGCAGACAGACGCGTGCAGCTCGTAACAACACTTGGACGTTGCCACACAGGATTTCAACATCTGCGCAGGTGGAGTGTGCTAACAGCTACCTGAATGCCATGACCTTGTGTGTGCTTTAGTTTTCTTCATTTCCCATGTCCATTTCATTTTTCTGCATTTATCAATCTGTCATTTTCTGCTATTTTGATTACAATATTTACGGTGAGGTAAAAAAGTTTTTGTTTCATGTCCCATGAAAAGAAAACATCTAGTCAGGGAAACTCAGGTCCACATTCATTATAAAGCTGCTACCGTCTGCTCAGGCAGCTTGATATAAACACCTCAGTATGTTTCTGCCTTTAAACTAAATACTTACATTAAATAAAATCACTGCGCTCTGTTGGAATAAAAACATTGTACAGGCTCCCAGAATCAGCTTTTGGGGTAAGATTCTTTGAATTTTTGCACTCGCTATGATCTTGTGGCTCATTAGAGAGCAAAGGCTCAGCACAGCATGGGGTCCAGCGTGCCACATTGATAGAAGCAGTAGTGTGACTGGGTTCTGCCTTCATGGAGAGGATGGACAGCCCAGCAGATCACAGGGCTGTAACTTACTGCTACACAATGCTTCGTCGGAGTTGTCCCTGCAGTCATCGATCCCGTCACAGAAACGGTTAGTGGCCACGCACCGCTGGTTGTAGCAGGGCCGAAAACCCTTCCGGCAGCTCCGGTTGTCTAAACAAATAGAATTGCATGTGTGTGTTAAACCCCAGTATGGTGACATTTAGCTCCTATAAGAACTCCAGACCAAGCTAACGTGCTTTTTGATGCTCTTACCGCAGTACTGCATCTTCTCATCTGATTTATCTTTGCAGTGGGCAATTCCATCACAGGTCAGCTGGAAGTCGATGCATTCTCCATTCCCACACTCATACTCAGTGTAGATGTTGCAGGAGGAATTCTCTGCTGCAAAGGAAGAATGTGAGTGTGGAAATATTATTGCACAAACTGTGTTCCAGCATGGAGCCAACCACACATTTACTCTGTTTCGGGTCAGTATGAAAATGCTGCATTCAATAACATACTTTCAGTCGGCCGGCTGCGAATTGTCGAGAATATTATGATGCTGCACTGATGGTCGATTTGGTGTACAGTGCCATAACATGAAATGCCAACATTTGTAGTGATTTTCTCCAGGCATGAATTGAAATTCCAGCAACTTTCACAGACTTTGATCAGCCGTCCTCTGAACTGCTACTTGCAGCTTTGCAAGTCAAAAATGCTAAACTTCCTCCTAATGAGTCAAACTGGAGTGTGGGTAAGAAGCCTGCCATCGTCTGCCATGACATCCAAGCGATCATCCAGCTCCGAGTCACTTGCCACGTTCAGACTGGCCAAACTTTCCTCGTTTGAACAGCTCCACCCACCATATGGTCTACCATCACTGCATTTCATATTCAAGCAGCAATGTCACATTACAAACACTGCTGCCATGTTGCCTCGTGACTCGACATTATATGTGGAAAACAACCTGCTCCTCTCGACTTTTCTTATACTCTGCAAATACTGTGCACGGCAACATGCAGTAGCTCATACTGGACCTCTGTAAGTGCTGTAAAACCACAGCTGTCTGATTGTGTGTAGTTATGCAGCAAGGACAGAGTTCAAAAATGTCAAAGTTTATGTCAAGAGATGAGCCGGGTTACACTGAGCTCGTAAATGTAGGCAAAGTAATCCCGATTAAATCAGAAGCTTTCTGTGACTTACACACACATCTGTTGTCGTCTAAAAGCACACGCTCTCCACGGCAAGTGCAATTGACCCTCCCGTACGGGGTCAGCAGGCAAAGGTCACCGCAGCCTCCGTTCATGTGTCTGCATGGGGACAGCTGACCTTCAATAAGAATCAAACAGAAGCAATTCCAGCTTTTAGAAGCAGTCACATGAAAACCTTTCATTTCATTACACAGTGATGTTTTTTTAAAATACAATCCTAAAGTCGAGTAACTTCCCTCCAGCAGACTCAACATCAGCAACAACATGACTTATTTCAAAACGACTTCCAGAACAGCTTCTTTCCCCTGTCCAAATATAACGCCCAACATCTCTGTTTGACTCCTCCAATGATCAGAAGTCGAGCAACTAAAAATGCTACATTGATACATCGTCTGAATCTATATCAATATCTATACCAGATATTATCATCATGTTGCTTAGCAGCTGCCTAACAATATGGCTGACAGCATTTATGCAGCAATACCCATAACATCTTATAAAGGCATGCATGTTTTATCTAATGACAACAACATCTATGTTATATCAGAAAACTTCAACTTTGTATGACTTTACATATTATGACACATCATCTGGTTGCTTGGCAACTACCTAGCAATGGGATAAAAGTACCTTTTTTGCCTTTATGCAACAACCTATCAAAGCATCCAATTATTTGGAATCTAATTTATATAAACAAAAAGTTAATTATTCATGACATATTATAACATCATTGTGTTGAGCAGCAACCACATAGTGATGCTAGGTGGGCTAGGTTGCTAATATTTGTATTTTTTCCCCATATATGCACATGCAGCTTAAAACATGCTTAAAAAGGAACAACCTGCCTGATGCTGTAGCCTGTAGTAGGAATTACAATATGTTGTTCACAGGATTTTGTCCAAAATAAGTCAAGAATGAAAATGTTACTTTGTGAGTCCTGGCACTGAATATTCCAGAGTTAACTGTAATTATAACTAAGTGGAAGCGATTGGGAACGACAGCAGCTCAGACTGGCCTGCACAGAGTCCTGACCTCAACCTGACAGGACACCTTTGGGATGGATCAGAGGGGAGACATGGCCTTCTCGTCCGACATCAGGGTCTGAGCTCACAAATGTGCTTCTTAATTATTAAAGAGTTCCCATAAACACTCCTAAACCTCATGGAAAGCCTTCACAGAAGAACTGAAAAACTCTTATAGCTGCAAAGGTTCATAATAAATCATATTAAACTCTGTGGATTAAAGACGGGATGTCGAGCTCATGTGATGGCAGACGAGCCGTGTGCGTGACTGGACATCATCCTGCTGTGAGTACGTCAATATTTAAAGTTGACGACACTCATCTGTTGTGTAACTTAGCTAAAATAAATATGTAATGATTTATAAAGAGGATATACGGTTATGATGAAGCTGTACAGACAAAAAAGTATAAAGTGAGTTTTAAATTCCTTAAATTTCAACCTAAATCTGGAAAAATCTGGCATCAAAGTCCAACCAATGGGACGCACTTACACCCACATCCCTCTGCCCTACTTGGAAATTAAACTTTATATGACACTTAAGAGACTCCCTTTATAACAAAAGTCACTTTTTATATTAATTACCTCTGAGGCTTAAGTTTCTAGCTGCTCTAAATAAGACCACTTTCATTTATCAGCCCTGGTGTTTTTCTACATTAAAGATTCACTTTTACATATATGGTTTTGTTGGGTATCTTCTATATATACACATCTGGGTAGAACACACATGTGAAATACATATGTGTAACTGTTAATTATTGATGTATTAATCAAACATTAAGACTGATCAGGATTGGTCTAAATGTTATTGAAGTGAAACAAACGTTAATGTGGGAAGAAACTGTATCGAGAACTTAGAAAGAACAGACTGAACACAGACGAGGGCGTGCTCGCGCTGACTACATTTACCACCCTCACACTCGTCTTTCAGTCAATGATCCAAAACAACATTAATGTGTCTAATATCCAGCCAAAAACACGCCACGGCTCGTGCAAACACACAACACACAAATATTTGCAGAAACGACTCTGCATACAGTGGCTATGAAATTCACCGTATCCCAGATGTTCAAACACTCACAGTTGTTGGTATCCTTGGCCACAGCGATAATTCCCATTGGCTGGTGGGGAATATCTGCTCTAAGTACTTTGGTGTCGCCGCCTGTGTACTTGTTTGATCGCAGCACAGACCTGCGGGCCCAGTCTGACCAGTAGATGAAGTCTGCATAGATGGCGAGCCCGTAGAAGTTTCCAGGTCCTGATTTAATTATGACCTAAAAACAGGTAAAGAAACGGCTGTTAGATCGGAGAGATCGGTGACGTCACTTTGAGCACAACCTTGGGAATAAACGTGGAAAACAATATTTCTATTCATTAATCAACAAATCACCCTGCCGCCCACTTGACTGCTTAACCCAGATGTTGGGGGAGTAAATGACAGCGCCACTGGCAGAGAGGCAAGAATCCACCAGACGACACCCTCGGGGACTCTCCAGGCTCGCGGAGGGCCGAGGGGTGCGGGTGGTCGTGGTGGGGAAGCAGCAGCTCTGTAGTCTCAGACATTAGCAGGACAGGCTTGTCAGTGACATCACATTAGCCCTCTGCCATAGTGGGATTAATAGGACAGGTGTTGATTAAAGCAGCGCAGCGTGCGGAAGCAACAACTGGCCATCAGGCAAGTGAGAGACAGCGAGAAGAGGGGGAACCGCCAGATGGGTCGGGTAGAACATATTGACAGGAAATTAGATTTGGGAGTCGTTCGGTTTACGGCCAGAAACGCATTAGTTTTGTGCCGAACTCGTGAAAATTGAAAATATTTCATAGCTTCTTATCAGATTCTCTTCATTCAACAATATTCAAATAAAACGCTTTAATTGTCACGTCAACCAACTCCTAACTGATTACTTTAATAAGCCTGAGATTTACGAACGCTGCTGAAGTGAAACGACACAAACTACTTCCAGACAGCTTTCCATGGACGTGCGCTCTCTCAGGGGTAAAAGGGCATCTTTGTTTTTTTCAGCTAAACATGCTGACATCCCCTCATCGTGTTCTCCGCTGCCCTTTGTGAAGCATCGCCTCCGTTAATGACGGAGTCCCCACTCTCAAAATGGCACAGAGCACAAAGCTCTGCAACGGATCTGCCAGCATGTGATGGCACTGCTGCAGTAAAGAGAGGACTAGTCGTACCCTCAAGGATACTCTGCTGCCATCAAAGTTTGCATGCATGTGAGTCACAACAAAACTGGTGCTTTGCAGAGTGTTTCACACTAGTTCTGGGACCTAAGCTGTTTTTATTCTGTGAATCCACACACATTTGTTTTGCTGTTGATTTAAACACTGGTGCAAAAAATGTATCTTTTGTTTATTAATTTTCCTTTGAAATCGTCGGTTTCATGTGTGGAAATGATGCTGTCTTCCATAACAACAGTCTGGATAAGTGCTGAAGTCGACAGTCAGCTATCTTTGTTTAATTTACACTTTTTAATTGGAATGGAGTATCTGCTCCCAGAGCAGTATCACTGCAAAGCCTTCATTAGCAGGAGCACACTGCAGCAGGGGCAGGTGGGGTCCCACGGGTGAAGACTTTCTGAGCCTAGTGACCTGGCTCATCAAACATATGGGTGACTAATTGAGATGGGCTAAAGTGCTGAGCAGCAGAGGTCACATTAAGGCGAACCTTAAACCCACAGCCAAAGCGCCGTCTTATACTGTAACCCTCTGCACACCTCGGACAGGGCTGCTTTTCTCCAGCTTCTATTATATGTGTGAAATTTTTATGGACACAACGTGAACTCTTTTCACAGACTTTTATTTACTCTGGCTAAGAACGACTATGGAAGCCATCTGCACCATCGGAGACGAGTGAAAAACAAAGATAAAGTATCACGTCCCAGAAGTTCGGCTGGAATCTGAGAGCTTCATTTCAGAACTTTTCGTCCATGAATCCTTCCCCACACAAACTTCCAGGTGCAATATTTGAAGCACAGCTGTATCTGTGGTGACTCTCGGGATCGGACAAACACTACAGGGGGGTATTAGAGACTGTGATAATCGCAGCCAATAACATTGATTCTTTCACTCCCTTTAAGCACAGAGGCTCTAACCATCAGCATGCACGGGCAGCTTTGTTCCTCTGATGTTTATGCAGAGCATTAAAATTAGAAATGATTTCAAATATGGAGGTGATCATGCTTTTTCTTACAAAAACAGTTTTATTCATGATATCACAGATTATCAGTTCAACTTCACTGAAGTGGCAAAGGATACAAACTGAACAGAGAACTGGTGTTGTTTCCTTTATATCTTTAAATGTCAGTATTTTGTTTGTGAAAATCGTTTTTTCGAGGAGGGCAGGTAACGTGTTGTGTTTCATAAATGTGACTGTATGCATGATCCACACATGAATAAGTGTTCTCACCATCAGCCTTTGGTTTCTGGATGCATACAAAGCCTACGTGATCACAGCTGAGCGTGACCTGTGCTGTAATTACAGACATGAAACTTCTCAGACCTTTAAAGAAGAAGACGGAGCACATGGTCACTGACCCAGGTAACAGCTGTGGACGGAGAAAATGTGAGGTGACCGACAGGAGTGGACGGTCCTCAGGGTGAAATGAATGAAAGGATTAACTCAACTATAGTTTTCATTAGTCTGTGTGCTGCTTTCACTGCGTCAGTATCCAGAGTTCCTGTTGATTTGCAGCATAAACAGACGAATAATTAGACACTAAGAAAAGCTCGATTTGTGCACAAGGATGGAGATTTTGGCTACTTTGCCAGTGGCTCTGTCACGCATAATAGCAGCTTGAAAATGTGCAAATTCAGTCGTGTTAGAGAAGCAAATGGGAATGAAAGCAGCGGCCTTAATATTGCCATAAAGACACTCGTTAAAGTGAAGACCTTTTGTCGAGTCTACCTGACTAATGTGGCTGACAGAGCCGGCGGTCACTCATTAATGTGAATGAAAAAACATCCACCTGTTTGTGTACAAAGGTGAGAAAGTCATCTCTTCCCTGCAGATGTGAAAATATGCACGGCTGGGCTGACAGTATCAAGCCCCACAGGTCTTCATTAGTTTTAAGTAGACTTTTTTTTGGCTGCATGATAAAAAAAATCTAAAATTAAAATAATAAATAAGACAAAATACAGAAAAAGAATAAAAAAGACTAAAATATATTACAGCAAAAGGGCATCAGGCCCTGCTGTTACATGCTGTGTGATAGTGGGGGAGGCATGCACTCATTCATGGCAGCGTGCAGCTGGACTGCATTGTACCACCCTGCAGTAGTGCAGCGGTGTCAGTGACACTCTTTCATAAAGCACTGTGTGAGTTACAGGGATTTGAAATGATGCCAGAATGAAATTTGATTAAAACAGTTGCTCATTTTTTGGACAACGATAAAAATATTATAATGAAACATGAAATTAAGGGGGAGAGGCTCTATAAATAAGCACACCGTGCTCCACACAATGACACAGAGGCACTACTCACTGTAAATGTAGAGTACAGCGAAAAAACCTTGAGCCCCTAATTTCTTTATGTTTTACCCAGAAGTTTTTGTCATTTTTACAGTAATCTTGACAAAAAGCTTCAGAGTTTTTCTTTGGCAGCTGCGTCTCTCGTCCTTCGCTCCTCGTGCCTGAACATTTTCAGAGGAATGCTTTTCTTTTTCCTGTTAAGCCTTAAAACGGCCCTTTGAACCTTTCAAGTGTAAAAACAGCATAAAAAGCACTTAACTAAATGAATGAACCAGTGTCCACAGTTTCTCAAAAAAACAACTATTTATTACACATTACGCCTTCATTTTCTAAAAAGTAATGCAGCATTTACATAATTACTTGTTGTACCTAATTATCAGTTAATTATGTAAACCTGTGGCTACAGTCCCATACACTCTATCATAATGAAGACCGCATCTTTCTTTACGTTTTTATGTATGATCGTAAATCTGACAGCAAGATCAGCCCAAAGAGTCTCCACAGTGACTCTACTGTGAGTCCACAGTAAGTCTGACGGCTCATCAGGCTCTGGCTGCTGGGCTCGGTTCAGCATGCACTCAGCTACAACCTCTCTCAGTTCTTCACGAGCTCTGTGTTAGCACGCTGTCTGTGCAGACGCTTGCAAAGAGATCATATGGTGTTAGCAGGTCAGGTGTTCGATTCTGTCCTGGATGCAGTTTGCACGCATCACGCTCTTCTACTTTTGTGCAAAGCGAACAATTAGAGCCTATTTGAGTTTTTTTATTTCATTCTATCTGCACTGATCAGAAATGATCCTCAATGATCATCTTTGAAATTTGGCTGAGTTATGCCAAATTACACAAGAGCTGGACTGAAATGTGTGATTTACAGCTACTGAACCTTCATTAGTCTTTGAACCTGATCTTAGCCCTGACCACTTGAGTTTGTTGCCCAGTGGGATCACACTCACGTATCTGCTGGATCCATCATAGTCGCATCGCTCAATCTTGCCAAGGGTCCCATCTGAGAAGTAGAGCTTCTCTGCTTTGTGGTCAATGGTCAGTCCATTGGGCGTCAAGATGTCAGAACTGATGACGATCCTTATGTTTTTGCCAGTTAAGGTGGATCTCATGATGCTTGGCCTCTGCTCATTCCAGTTGGTCCAAAACATCAGGCTGAAAAATATGAAACACAAAACCAAACAAAGCCTTTTAACATCAGCAAGCAAACCTCAGTGTTCTCTTCCACAATTAAAAACAGTGGAGTAATTTCATCAGGGACTTCCTCCCTCTCCAAAAGATGCACTACCTCTCACACTAATTTAAAAATTCACACCACCTCAGCAAGAACGCTAAAACAAATGTGTCACCTGAAACTTCAGACGGGCTTAGAAATAACAGCTTTTTATAAAAGGTGGTGTAGAAGACGGTGCTGCAGAGGATCTGATGCTGTGCACAGACACACGTGCACAGGAGAAACCCTCTTTAGTAAATAGCTGGAGGTTTATGCAGTCATGTCAGTCAATGATCAGCATCATTCCACGGCTGCCAAACCCTCATCAGATTCTCCTTTTGCCCTGAAGAGTGCAGCTCTGTTTCAATTAGATAAACTGGATTAGCATCAGAAATTCTAAGATAAAGGTCATTTATTCATGCTCTGTGATAATTAACAGTTATTTACAGGGAAGTAAATCAAAATAAATTACATATTGGTTTTTATAGATTAGCTGTATGAGCCACGCAGCAAAATCACAACCAGATAAAATGCTTTTAAATAGGAGAACGCGTTTTTCAAACTCTGGCTTCTCTCTTCTTGCTGTAATGAAGTCATGGAAGTCCTCTCCAGTGCGATAATAAAGATTCAGGTCAGAAGTCACAACCAGGGGCTACTAATTAATCATCAGTGTTTGAATTCTAATTATCAGACAGTGATTGTAGAGTGGGATGGATACGGTGCCAAACTGCCAACCAAGGATAGTCTGAGGTCAAGAAATTAATTTAGTTAGTATAAAGGAGAGAGCTGTACTCACTCTGTGCAGCTGTGTGCAGAAACGTTTTTATGTGCATGAAATACAGGTTTTAAACATAACTTACAACAGATGGAGGAATATTTATACATTATATAAATATATATTTATAGAAACAGAAGATGCACCTGAATCTTTTTAAAAGCTGAGAGTTAAATAAATAAGATTTCAGTGCTACTGCACTCTGCACAAAACACAACTGAATAGGGCTGTTCGATATAACGATATATATCAGATGACGATATAAAAACGTCTATCGTTTCATTTTACGCTATCGTTTGTTTCGTGGTGTCGCAAAATAAACTGTTTACGGCAATATTTTTTCATCATTTTGATGGTCACTGTAGTGGCTATATTAATTTCTTAAAGTTCTCTCTTACTCTTATATTTAATATAACCACAGTACAGACGGACAAGCGCTTGTTCCACATAAACCTTTCACAATAAAGCTCAAGATCCTGTTGAGACTTTTCAAAATAAAGTGAATCACGTGAAAGATGCAGAGTATTTACGGATGAGAAGCAAAAAAGAGCCGTCAGGTGCTAAAAAATAAACCTCAGACTCAAATGTTAGAACAGGCTTTTCCCCGCAGCACGCCGTGTAATAAATACTCACAAAGAAAACGGCGGCCGTTACAACTTATGTCTAAAAATGTATCGTTTCATGCATCGGTTAAAACACTCGACTCCAGGTACACGACGCCCAGCTGGAAACACTTCACGCAAGTCGAGCTGCCCGAGATTCACAGAATTTACAGAAAATGTTAAATTTTTGTGATTTGTATCATTAT
>VUQO01027626.1:34677-54281 GCA_015106655.1 Coptodon bakossiorum | reverse complement strand
GGTAGAGTTAGGACTGTTTGTTTATGTGTGTGTGTGTGTGTGTGTGTGTGTGTGTGTGTGTGTGTGTGTGTGTGTGTGTGTGTGTGTGTGTGTGTGTGTGTGTGCGCGCTCTTTGTCAGCGTTGGTATGACTGATGCACAGAGATAATCTTGCGGTGGATCAGTGCTGCGCCTGTGTAACCCTGCGGGTGCACGTCGGTCGCAGGAGTTCGCATCACTCCGGGAGCATTTTAGGAGCAGCACTTAGGGGTCTTTTATTTTGAAAATTGAAGTGATTCTCTAAGCTGTTCCTGTGTCTGACTTCCTGCCTTCATCTTCTTCCATGCGCGGTGCGAGTGTGAAAAAACTCGCAGCTCGAGTGCGCACGATCAGAGGGCGGACGCCTCAGTAAGACAGCTGACCTCACTTTACAACAGATGCATTTAAAGGACATCGTGGCGGCGCCCTACCTGCGAGCACAGGTCCTGCGGCTTCCCCGCCATGTCGTGGGGCATCTCCCGGCAGCGCGTGGACAGGTTGAGGATGGCGGTGGCGGCCATGTGGGCGGCCTCCATGTCGTGGCTGTAGTCGAAGCTGCTCTTGCTGCAGGTGCTGCTGGCGCTGCTGCCCCCGCCGCCGCCTCCCGCGCCCCCTCCGCCGCCACCGCCGCCACAGCTCAGGCTGCTGCCGCTGCTGCTGGGGGCGTAGGTGCTGGTGGTGCTGCTGGCCGAGCTGGAGTTCTTGCAGTAACGTTTGGCTGCGGATGCATACGAGAAATTCAACATGAGAAGAAGAAGCAGACGTTTTTCCAGGAATACGAACAAAATTGTCAGATTCACACGTCAGGCCTGAAACAGCGAATCAAAGCCCAAAACATCAACATAGTTCAGCACATCACTGACTAACGCTGGGTTAGACGTGCTCCATGCAGATGCTGCAGATGTGTCACAAACTCACAGGTTTCACTGTTTCTCAGCAGAGCAGTGAAGTTACTGAGAAGTTTGTGCATGTCAGAGTTAGTCGCTCTAAAGGTTTCACCAGCGTTCAGATTTCAGAATTTCTCAAAAATATAAAGTGAAACTTTGCTGAATGCTTAAAATTACTGATTTTTATTTCACTGATCTTAACTTTGGCAAATTTTCCCTTGTGCTGCATTCTTGCTAATTAGCAGCAGGGGGCAGGATACTAGCTCTGAAGCCTGATTGGAGCCTGCAGGTCAGCTGACCTCTGAGCTCGGTGAACTGTTGCCTGATGAGTTTGTGTCTCGGTCGCTGCTCTGAGGTCTGAATAAAACATGAAGGTCATTCTGCTGCTGGAGTCTGAGCAGGAAGCAGGAGAAGCTTTAGGGCGGGGCTACACTGAGTCTCACAAGGTTGTTACACTGTAACAGTGAAAAGTGTGCATTATTTAAAAACGTACAGTTTTTACTGGTTTTCAGTGTTTTTACTGACAAACTGAACCAAATGAAAGAAAATGAATTTCTGTCTATTTTTAATCTTTTTCTCTTTGTAACTCATTTCAGTGACTTTTAAAATACGTCTTTACTTATTATGTTTAACATGGTCCCGATGTCTCTCCCTAAGGAACATCGTCGTGTTAGAAAACCTGTCACACAAACGTCTCGAGTTTGTCGTACCGTCGTAGCCTTTGGGCGACGTGTCCCTCTGCCCATGCACTTTGGGAGCGATGGCCCGTTTCCCATACACGTGGTGGTTGTTGCCGCCGTCGAAGGCGCTGTAGTCAAAGCTGGTCTTGGAGTACTTCTCCAGCTCCTTGGCCAGGTTGGAGCGGGGCGTGCTGGTGGAAACATTGTTCTTGTAACCATACTGTGGATAGTCCAGTTGTTTGACAAAGCACATTGGCCTGGAAAATAAATGACGAGGGGGTGGAAGTTGGACCGAGGCAGTCAACATTGCCCACGGGGGGAGGAGAGGAAACTTGGGGTTCGGCTAAAAATGGGCAGACTGAGGGGAAGATGGGAATACCGGAGGGTTAGAGGGTGGAGGGTGGGGCTGGATGATGGAGACGTGTCCCTTTTATGTGCCACAGCATGGATGTTTCTGCTCTGCCCTCAAAAATATAATCCTGCTACAAGTATTTTTCAAGCATAGACAATAAAAACAGCTAAATTAAATTTACGCTTTTATTACTCTTGCATACTTCTGATATGCTTTCATCATCTGATATGCGTTTATGGCCTCAATCGGAGACCGAGAAGAAATGAAATGCAAGATCTTAAACTGCTGATGTTCAGTTAGATATAAATATAAAACGTACAATTACTTATGACTTTTTCATCACAGCATTTTCATGACTATCACAGCGGCGCTCGTTCAAAAAGCTCTGCCTTCGCTCTGATAAATGAGGCCAATTTTGTTAAATGTTATAAAGCGTCCATGACGAGCAGAGCGATGAACATGCGGTCTCTTGGATGTGTTCTCAGGGGACGGGAGAACACGAGCATGAAACAAAAAAGGGGAAGATGTCAAGTCTCAATTACAGGATGCACGTGAAGAAAGAACATAACGTTCCAACATGACAAGAGCATTTTATTCTGCTTAAACCAGAACAAAGCCACGTCCCGCCTGCCGCTGCACTGCATTCACAACACACTGTGCTGAATTCTTGGGGTGTGGAGTGAATACTACCTTAGGACTCGGTCGGACGCCTGGTTGGACTTGGGCCCGTCGCAGCTCTGGTGCTTCTCCTTGGCTTTGGCCAGCTTCTCGGCGGCGGCGATGGGACACCCTGACAGACTGCAAAGAGAGAGCGAGTGGTGGAGGACGCGTTTTGATAGGTGAAAGTGTTACAACGAACGCACACGCCGCGAAGCGTCGGGCTCGTTAGAGCGCCTGTCAGAGCGTCAGCCGGGCTGAAAACAGCTCGAGCACATCTGCCTGTCAGACAGTCGATTGCAGCCTCTACCGTAGTTCACAAAGTGTTAAAAAGTGAGGAAAATTAATGAATTTGCATTTTAAGTAACAACGCAGTCAGTAACAGCTTGTATGTTTCTGGTTGAACAGCTTAAAATCATTCTCAGAATAGATATTCCCATATGGACAAACGCGCTCGTTTCCTTCAAACACCTGCTGACAGGAAACGCTGCGCAACTTCCTCCTGACAAATAACTGACCAAATGTGACAAAAGTTCATGTTGTTATCCTTAACCCCGATTATTCTCCATCCAGGCTGTCAGCTGCAGCGCTGGAAAAATGATCTGTGACAATGGCCCGGAGCCAGCGTGGAGCACCTGCCATCAGGGTGCATCAGATGGGGAAGTGTGAAGGAGCACACGATGGAGGCTTCTATCAGCTCTTTCTGCTCCACGTCTGCAGCGCGCGCCTGTTTTGCGCTGCCGCCGTGTCACCGAGCGCGGCGGGGAGGCATTCTGGTCCTCCCAGGTCTGCACCTCTCCCGTCACCCCGGCTGAGTGGCAGAGAGGTGCTAATGGCTGTTGCTACGCCCGACTCCCTGAGCATCTGCTGTGGGTGACACTCCTCTTTCACTGTCACCTCGCCCCGTCTGACAGGCACGAGCGCCCTGCTATTTTGGTTTCTCCCTCCAAACCTGCACCTGACGGATGCCATTTTTTTCCGCCGCGAGCTGATAAATGATTTATGCTGCCGAGCCGCTGCATTCGGAGCAGGCTCGACTAAAATATGGCAGCTGGACTACTTTAATTATGTCCTGCGATCCAGGCAGGGCTATCTGTGGAAGACCAAAACTGCTATAATCAAAAATAACTAAGTAAAGACTCAAAGAGTCTCTGAAACAAGTGTTTTACGAAAGGTTTTCATTGTGTAACTTGAATATTTTTGAGGTCCCAACATGACATTCAGTCCTTCCTGTCGTGGCCCCATCACAATCAGCATTATTATAATTAACGATACCACAGCAACATTTTATAGTCTAAAGTCTGAAGAGTTTTTTCTCTAACAGCATTGGTATGATCGGATGAAACCAACGTTTCACTGCAGGAAATTTCAAAAAGTGCATTCTGGGTAAATTTTAAAGATTCATAGCTCTTATAATGCAATGTTAACTTTGATAAAGTGGTGAAACTGTTGTCATGTACATAAACAGAAATTCACCGTGACTGCTTACATTCACCGTCCAGTCAGAACTTCACAGATGTGAAACAGGAACTGATGCTTGCAGACTGACTCAGGTGAGTGCAGCGTATTTGCAACCCGTCTGTGTTTGTAAGTAAAACCTTCGCCAATCTCTTAGAGTCGGGCTGCAGTTGTTTGGAGGCAGGCTGCCTCCCAGCAGAGGCTGAGGGTGTTGCATGGTAAGGCATGTGTGTCTCATTGGTCAACAAAATTAAACACAAACACCAGGCAACCACCAATTTTAACTGATTGCAATTAAGTCGCTGTCCAATTTTCACTGTAGTGTGACTACAAGTAGCCAGCAACCAACCATAGCAGACTATGTTTTATGTGTTTAAAGACATATAAGCTTTTTTGATTAACTCATTTATTTTTAAATATGGCAGTGTTGGTCCTCCATATGTTTTCCACATAAACATAATGTGAGAGGAAAGCAAAAATAACGAGTTTAAGGATTATTAAATCAAGCGAGAAGGACACAAAGGGTGCAAACAGAATCATTCGAACATGTACCAACCGAAATAAGTCCCACAGTAAAACAACCAAAATAAGTCCCACAGTAAAATAACTGAAATAAGTCCCACAGTAAAATAACTGAAATAAGTCCCACAGTAAAATAACTGAAATAAGTCCCACAGTAAAATAACCGAAATAAGTCCCACAGTAAAATAACCAAAATGAGTCCCAAAGTCAAATAACCGAAATAAGTCCCACAGTAAAATAACTGAAATAAGTCCCACAGTAAAATAACCGAAATAAGTCCCACAGTAAAATAACTGAAATAAGTCCCACAGTAAAATAACCGAAATAAGTCCCACAGTAAAATAACCAAAATAAGTTCCAAAGTCAAATAACCGAAATAAGTCCCACAGCAAAATAACTGAAATAAGTCCCACAGTAAAATAACCGAAATAAGTCCCACAGCAAAATAACTGAAATAAGTCCCACAGTAAAATAACCGAAAACAAAAATGAAATACGTCCCATAGTGAAAAAAAAAAATGAAATAAGTCCCACAGTGACATAACTGAAATAAGGGGGGGTGCAGGCGCTGGGTCCGGGCTGAGCTCTTACCTTCGGTGGGAGTTTCTGTTGCTATTGACATGGCCGCGTCCCGTGCAGCCAGGCGTAGGACACTTAAGAACATTCTCATACATTGCCACAACTTCGCACAGACAGGAGATAGGAGTGAAAGACAGGGAAGGTTAGGAGCCCCTTACAATCAGCCATGAGCTCTATTAGAGTGTGAGGAGCTTGGCATTATAAACATCATTAAGAAATGAGCCTGAGTGAACCCAAATGACCTCTTCTTCATTTTAATGAACACTAGTTTGAAAGGGCAGGCGAGGTTTCCCACCATATTGCTTCCACTTATCCAGCTCTTTCAAATTAGTATTCATGGAACGGGGCAGTCATGAATAAAAAGATGTCATTTGAGTTTAGCAGGACAAAGCCAGCAAGAAATGGAGGGAAATTTCTGGACATGCAAAGAGCAGAGCGACCAACAGCCAGCAATCATGCACAACAACACATGCCGCCTTAAAATCAATGAAGAAGCAGACAGAGGGGCGCAGCGCCGTGATGGAGTGCGCTCTGTTATCACGTGCTCGTCGTTAGAGTAAGAGTGCAGTCTTCAATACCGTTTACCATTAAAACAGTCCATAACTGCCTCGCATCCCCTCGGCAACCGGCCAATTAGATTAATGATCTATGGATGTCCGAGAGGAGCGCCAGAGCACCGCGGGCGGGGGCGCGAGGAAGGGGTCGGCATGACACCGCTGACGTGCAGGGCCAAACCCCATCGGCACCAGCTTCATCATTATCACCCCCTTAAACTTTAACCCCTCATCATCCTCCTTCCCTTACATACTAATTGGTGTTGGGCGCAGGTAATTGGACAAAGCCCGCCGCCTCAGCTCGCCAAAAGCCAATACATTATGCATTTCCCGGGTTTTTCCTGCCCTCTGCGAGGACGCACGCACAATGCCGAGGAATTAAAGGCAGAATCGGTGAGCGCAGATATTAACCGCAGCAGGATGTGGCTGCGCTAGCGTCGCGTGCACCAAAGGTAAATCACTTTAAAGACCAAAACAACGACTCCCTGATGAAATATTTTAATATTCCACAAGAACGGAGCTACAATGGGCAAGCAGGAATGGGAATTAATGAATTTGAGATCTAATTTAATCGTCATTTTTCACAAGGAAAGGAAGAGTGTGGCTGCACTGTGTGATTTCCCAATTAAATGAAGCCACTGCATTAATAATACATCGTCCATTCAGTACAGCAAATGTGTTAACAGGGGGGAGAGGCTCACCCACCGCTGAATCTGCCCTGCAGGCAGTCACATGTGTGGCATGTATTTGTCTTTACTGGAGTCTCTGTGCACGCCACTTATACGTCAGCCATGACACAGCCGATAACACTGAAAGCTCCTGATAACGCTTCTCTGCACAGCAACGGTCCTGATGGAATGACATCTGTTTGCTCAGGTGCACGGGCGCACAGGTAGCACGCCCTAACGCCCTAAAGCTTGTTTCACGCCCGTACTGGGTATGTTTGTAACCAGCACACCAAAATCAGGCTTCTCCAACATTCTGGACAGCAGGTGCTGCGCACAAAGACACTGAGCTCGAGCCCCGAGCAGTTTGTTGCATCCTGTTTCATTTCAGGATTGATGTAAAGTTAAATACAATCTCACAGCTTTGTCTCAAAGCAGGTGAAAGCACTCATGAGCGCCACCTGCTGCACTCCTGGTTGATGCGCGGCCAGTTTTGGTACAATAACAGGAAGTGGGACGGCTCCCCGAATGCCTGAATCATCCGTGGTATCGTCTTCTCCAAAAGTTAGCCGGACACAGTGAGAAAGAAGGAGGAGGAGGAACACGGATATCATATCCCCAAATCTCCAGTGACAATCAATTCAAGACCTTTCCAAATTCCATTTTGGGGCTCTTGATCCCGCTCAAGGTCAGCTGCCCTGAGCGACTTCACATTTCTGGGAGATGATTACATCTCAGGTTGGAGACCTTGTGCGGGCGGCACTCCATGGAACAAGAGACATCTGTGACACTGTGCTGGTCTTTACAAGCCTGCCTTTAATGGTAACTAATTTCTCCTCTTTTATTTTGATTGCAGTCCGGGTCACGGCGGATCATAACTTGATTTTCACGCTGCGTTTAATGAAACGTGTAAAGGGGGCTTTTATTGAGAAGTTTGCACAAGGTGAATGAGACTAAATAGCCGGGGTGAGTTCTCTAAAGGGAAACGTCACTATTCATTCAAGGCTAATGTTTATTGCCACTTCACTTGATCTGTGGCTCGGAGATATGACACTGCCTTTCTATCCAGTGGAACTTAATTGAGCAAGGAATACAAATAAATGAAGAGGGTTTGTGGCGTGGACGGCTGCAGCGCGCACCAAGGTCTGTGAGCTTTTCAGACTTTAGAGAAAACTGAAGGACTCGATTAAAAATTAAAAAGGTACACAAATAAAGTCAGCCACATATACACTGATGAAGCATGCAACCCACATCTCGATCGCTGTCAGTCAATGCAGCTGACTCCAGTCGCGGCATTGCAGCTATTAGTGCATTATCACAGCCTCATTTCCACCTCATCACCACGGCACATTAGGCAGGCAATCGGCAAGCAAACCCACGGCCCCGTGCAAAAGGTCACAAAAGAAGTGCCGTCGTGACCCGTGTAATCCCCGAGGCATCAGACACTCACAGCACCGCACGCACGAGCATGCCTGAGCAACAACATTGCTGCTGAGCGCTTACTTTCAGGTGGCACCCGGTCTTTGTGCGGGCAGCCCGAAAGGCTCCGGTGGTGCGGGTACAGGCCCGTCACGTGACCCGTGCCGTCGCAGCCCGGCGTCGGACACCGGCTCTCCTTCTTGTCCACACGTGAAGCATCTGTGAGGGGAAAGATGTAGAGGTCATTAGCACCCAGGCGGCAGCTGACTGTACGTTACAACTCCTCTCTGGACTCCAGCAGGGCTGCTTTGCATGATTCACGCTTCAAAATAATCCCCCTGTGGTTCATCTTCTGTTTGAAACGAGCTCTTTTAGCTCCTCCCTCTTTAACACGGCTTTCTTCTGATTGGCTGCCCCTATAAAGGGCAGATGGGTGGGGCTTCTATTACATCTTTGTGACCTCATATTTAGGCAAGAATAGAAAAAAACTGTGATTGACTGACTGTTTACATCAGTCGGCAGCTTGAGTTTACTGCACAGGTTCTGAGCTTATTATTAGAAACTTTGGTTATATTTAATATGAACACCCGCCGCTGAAACACGTCATATATGATGGAGTATAACAGCGACGGTATTTAGATTCTACATGTGTCGGCCTGCCCCGTCTCCTGCCATTGGTGAAACCTCTGCTGAGGACATCACTGTTCACTGCATCCATGAAAACTGTGACATTAAATTAACAGCAAAGAAACGAATAAAACTATTCTGAGATGAAGAGCAGCTTCTGCCTCATGTTGAGATTTAGTAACGTTAACGGTACTTTTACGATTGCACATATTTTTTCTGATGTCATGAAATGAGGTCAGAACAACTTCATGCTAACACATCTGTTTTTTGGTTTCACATCGTGTATTCTTCACTAACTTTGGGATAAATGGCACCTTACAGCGGTCACCTTTACCCATCGGCCAGCTGTCTGACCCTGATGGTTGAATGAGGTGATTATGAAGTTAAACAATACAGCTTAAAGTTTAAATCTTAAAATCCAAAGACTTTTTATATGGAGTCGCACGACATCACGTTCACCGCGTTTCAGACATTCTTTGTAAGCTAACCACAGACAGTTCAGTCCCTCAAATGTTTCAGGGTAAATATCTGTGAGTATGGACTCTCAGGTTAACGCAGACGGATGGAGGCTGAAATTTTGGATGTGTGATCTCTGACCGACCATAGAAACACAGTTTTACGGGTCAGCAACAGAAATTTTGTTTGCAGGTTCTTATATATGAGGCTCATATCAGCTGAATGCCTTCACACATATTATACGTTGTGGTCAGATGAAGTATGACAGCATGCACCAAATCCAAACGAACTTTTTCTGTTCATCAAACATTTGTGATGTTGTTCTCCCTCTCCCCTTTTGGGAGAGACCATTTGGCCTTTGGTGCAGGGATGCAGGGACGGCCATGGACCAGGACCACTAACATTTATTTATACAAGTTCTCTGTGAATATTCACCACAATTATGTAAACATGAATGAATGTACATTTGAAGCTCCATTTTATATGTATGAATATTCATTTATAACGATAAAGTGAAACTGACAGACACTTTCTGAATTTCCAGGCTGTGTTTGTATGAAGAAGCAGAGATTCTGATCGAGTTTGTTTACTGTTTGTTTAAATCTGAAGGAATTGTGAAATATTAGAACTTTTACATGTTTGACCTTCAACAGAAAGAACTTAGGCTCCTTTAAAGCCGCATCATGCTTTTCTTCATTAAAACCAGCTCACAGCTGCACGTGACAGTTTGCTGGGTGCACGCACGTCCTCAAACACACACAGCAGAGGAGATTGTGTTTCCCTTTCCAAAACCTGGATCTCTTGTTTCCTTCAAACTCAGAGCAGATATGGTTACCACCAAAAAGCAGCGATGCCAAGTTGTGCCAACTGGCATTGTTTCTGGAAATGCAACTATCCAGCTTTAAAATCCTCTGACCCCCGTGTGCAAAGTCAAGCTGAACTGCAGTAAATATGCGATACTCGAAAGTGAAAACAGGTTTGTGCATTTTCATGGCAGAGTTTTGGAGCCGTGTCAGATTGCAGAATGAATTTGGAGTCGTTGGATTGACAGAAACCTTTATCAGGAGCGTGTTTTAGAAGAGTAGGCAGTGGAGGGGTAATTATCTCACAGCACAGAAAGACAGACCACTGATTAAAGTTTCAAAGGCCCGTGTAACTCAGAAGCTCCGACTAAAACACAGAGTGATGAACCAAAATAAAGCCGCAGAGCAAGAGAAGGTTGGGGTTCTGTATATGAGTGGGGGAGGACTGCTACACTTTGTTGTGGTGAGGAGAGAGCCGAGCGTGAAGGTGAGCTTTCGATTCATTGGTCAGTCTACATTCCTATCCTCACCCATCACCAGCAGATGTGGGTAATGACCGGAAGAATAAAATAAAGGATACAATCTATAGAAATGAGCTTCGACTGAAAAGTGTCAGGCCTCAGCCTCAAATGGAGACCAGGACTCGCAGTTATGGCTGTAAAAGAATATTTTATACACGGTTATATAATTTGGGGGGTGGCTGTGGCTCAAGAGGTAGAAAAGGCCTTCCAGTAATCGGAAGGTCGACTGATTCATCTCGATCCTGACACCAAAGTGTCCAGATACAGAACCCCAAATTGCCTCCGATGCATCCATGTGGCTTGCAGCGTAAAAGCACTTTGAGTGCTCACTGAGAGCACAAAAACTCTATATAAATACCAGTCCATTTACCATTCACCATAAAAAATAGACATCTGATTGTGAAAATTGTGGGAAAATAGCAGTGCTACCAGCAGCTGTCTGTCTCCTGAGAGGCCTCGAATGCATGTTGGGTTGACACCAGAAAAGAGGTTAGACCCGGAGCTGCTGGGGGTTAACGGAGCAAACTGTGTGGCAAAGTCGGAACGACTGTCTGGTACAGCTGCGAGATTCAGAAATAATGCTGCTGGTGCAGAGAGTGCAGTGAACGGGCTCCTGTAAGTGGATGGAGATCAGCTGAACCACTGAAGGTAAATACTCCTGAGTCTGAACATTTACCTGGCTGACTAACTCTTCCAGGCTGCAACAGTAGGTAATAACACACATTAGCAAGCTCAGTGGTTGAAGTTTAAGTCTAAAAACATCTTTAGAAACCTGAATTCCCTGAACTTTTGCTCTTCTCAAGATTTATTTTATGCCTGTAATAACTGGAGGCCCATTGTGCCTCATGAGGTGAGGTTTCCAACCAGTAGAAGATCCTGAGACAGGAGCTAGACCCCAGGAACTAGATCTGGATGAATGGATAGATGGATGGATGGATGGATGGATGGATGGATGGATGGATGGATGGATGGAGGGATGGAGGGAGGGATGGCTGAAAAGGATGGGTGCCTGGTTGGATGGATGAAAGGAAGGGATGGTTGGATGGATGGATGGATGGATGGATGGATATGTGGATGTGGCAAAGTGGAAGGAGTTCATAAAAGACAAAATGAAGAGGGGACATGAAGGCACACCTACTCATTCATTTACTAATGAGTCACCAAACCAAATCTCGTCTCTCATTCATCAGAACAAAACTCCTCGTTATCCTCGGTGGCCGTCGTCCATCTATGTCACATTACAGGGGCCCATGAATACGGCACATACTGCTCCGTCATGTCTGGCTCTCGTGTCTGGCACCAGGGTAATATCACGTTGATAACGCGGCCTGCGTGTACACCGAGGCTTCTTTTTAATGGCTTCTTATTACATTGGCTGTTAATGTTTGTATGTTGGAAATAATTCCCCACTTCCATACGCATGACCGCACGTGTACACAGACATGATGCTCGTGCCTGCCTCCACTCCTCTTGCAGGGAGTGGAGGCAGCCAAGTGGAAGGCATATTAGAAAGCAGTGGATATTGATTGTGGCTGGGGACGGTCTGCGCTTTGCATAGCAAATGGCCCCCATTACCATACCATCTCTGGATAATTAATGTGCAGTCAGTAGGCCCGTCGTTCGTTATCGGTCATTCTGATACTGTTCAATTTTCATCTCAACCTCATGCTTCTCTCTTCCCCGTCCCGCCCTCTTCCTCGCCATGCTCTACTTTATAAATCACGCACAAGAACCCTGGTCAACGAGTGTCTGCTACTATCTCGCCTGAGGGAAGATGCTATCGTGACGCAGCCGTCTTGCGTCCTCTCATTATTCCAACATTAGCCAGACACAGAGGCCACAGAAGGCCCTTGAAATTAGCATTTGTGTGGCATTTAAGTCGCAATATAAACCTGCTGTGAGATGTGTGGCATTTAAGGTGTGATACCATCCTGCTGTGAATTAGCATGCTCTTATTTGTTGCTCTCATCTGATATCTTCCTTATGGGAGGGAGCAATTTAACCTTGTTAGGCCCGTATATTGTTGTTGTAAAGGATATGATAAGAAGAATAATTAAGAGTTAAACAAAGGAATTTGCAATCAGACCGCTGCGTGAATGCCAATGTAATTTTTCTGTGACTTTACTTTGTGCGCAGTACACAGCATAACAATTAGAACCGAGGGTGTTCTGCAGTGTTTGTACTGCAGGATTAGCTTGATATTTGTCGGTATCAGTCTGAATGGTAGCTCATAGCTACTCTCAACAAATTTAAAGAGTTCCCTGCAGAATGAATCCTTTCTGCAGACAGAAGGCCTCTATTTTGTGGTTTCTCCTCCCAAGTGTTTGCACAGGTTTAAAAATAGGCAGCTTTACCCCAAGCTGCATCACAGGGATGAGATTTTCGGTCCTAACAGGCCGTGCAGATTGCCATTACTTATGCCTGACAAGCCTACCCTCTGATGTTTCCATGCTGGCCTATTTTAACAACATAAGCTGCTGCTGCCGCTCCCGCTGCTACCAAGATGCGAATTTCCAAATTGGCTGAAAAAGCTTGTCCTGGGGTTACAGCGAGGTTCCCAGAACGCATGTGGGCTGCCTGGTCTCCAGCACAGGATAGATAAAATACAGAGTTGTCAGGAAAACATTTTACCTGAGCTTGTTAAGGTCTTAACATCCACCACGTCACCGGGGACCGGTCCAGGGTTAGGGTTCAGGTTGGGTTTTATTTTAGCCACATGCTAAAATTTCTGAAGCTAAAGATGTTCCATTAACGTGTTCCAATCTGGCAAAAATTGCACAAAGCCCAATGCTAATCCAAACCTTGGTTGGGTTCCCGATGACCTGGTGGAACGTGCTGCGATCCTCCCATTTCCATGATACTTTTTGTTTACCGAGCTGGTCGAGCTGATTAACTGTCCTAATTCTCTAAAATGAGCTACACTGTGAAACTGTGGAGGAGCTTACCGATCGAACAGGTGCAGCTCATACTGGAAGCTGTTCAAACACTCGGATTTCTTTTACAAAATGAGAAACCACACTGAACCAGCTTAAATGCTGCTGTTGTCGTATGGTGTGCATCCGTGTTTGAGAGAACGGCTTACCTTTATGGTAGAAAGGCTTCTTCATACCATCAGGAAGCCGGGCTTTACGCTCAATGCCGTAGCCGTGCCGCGGGCCGTGATCTTCATGGCCATACCTCACCCCGTCTCTTCTGGCAGCCTCAGCAGCCATTTTATCCCTCATTGCCTTGGCGCGTTCAGACTCTAGTGCAATAGCCTTCTCTAGCAGGGACAGATTCCCCTTTGTCATGTCAAACACTTCTTCTGATCGGTCCGAGGTCACAGAGGCCGTGTCCTCATCGAAGTCCCGGTGGTGAGCGTGGTACCGGTCATCGTGTGCACAACTGGAGAAGGCCTTGGAGCGTGGGCTCAGCTGCTCCTCGAGCTTCATGAGATTGTCCATGTCGGAATAGTTCCTATCGAGCGTTCGCCTGTCGTCCTGGCTGTTGTGGAAGTCCCCGTAGCCGTGATGCTGGGGCTGTTGATTGGGATCGTCGCATGAGAAGTGATTTTGCTGGGACGGTGCGTTTCGGTCGATGGACTTTGTTTCGCTGAGTTTCCGAGCGAGGTCGAAGCACTGGTTCCGTAGACACTCCAGACTGCTCAAACACACCTCCTCATCGCTGTTTTCTATTTGTCCATTACTGGTGGTCTTAACTTGTCCATTACCACCGTTGTGTGCATTTACCCCATTGTTCGTGCAGTCAATCGCATCCCCGTTGTCGGCCGTGCCGTCCTCAAACTCCTGTCCATCCAAGTTGTCGGACAGCATGGCGCCGTGACCCTGTGCCAGAAGTTTGAGGGAGTCCACTGTTTCCCGAACCACGTCGCTGTCGACGTCCAAACTCAGATCGCCCCTCTGAGTTTCATCCCCTTCTTCTTCTTCCTCCTCTTCCTCCTCCTCTTCTTCTTCCTCCTCCTCTTCCTCCTCATCCTCCTCCTCCTCTTCCTCCTCCTCTTCCTCCTCTTCCTCCTCCTCTTCATCCTCAGCACTGTTAGAGGAGTTGCTATTCATCTCAGACTCCGTCATGGCACGGTTGGCAGCATCTTCTGCGATCTTGCCCAGGTTCAGGAGCGACTTGGCCACAAGTTCGTCGTAGTTTTCGTACTCATCGTTGTTGTTGTCGTCTTTCTCTGCCGTCGGGCCGGATTTGGAATTGCTGCTGCCTCCGCCTCCACCGCCATCGCCCTCGGCCCCCTCACCGCTGCTCATCTGATCGTCCTCTGTTGGAAAGAAAGAACAAGCGTCTTGTAATTTCATTTCCGTCATTCTATTTTACTGCTAAATCAGATTTCTGGGCTTGGTCCATCTAAATTGGATAAGGAACTCTTTGCTTCCCCTAATAATTTACTTTGAGAGTCTTAACAGCAGCTTGTGTTCTGAATTGTGAATCAGCACAGGAAGTTAAATGCAGTGGTTTGGGAAAATTCCAGAGAAAGATGCTCTGCTAAATGAGACTCTATCAAACAAGTTCTACGTTACCCCTTTCCCTACCTCTCTTAATTTACAGGTCCTCTGATTATCCTTCAACACCCACCACATCACCAGTGAGCTGCTTAGGGTTAAGATTAGGTTTTCATCTATGCCTTTATCTGTTTTTTTCATCTGTTAGCCCAACTAGAAACCTTATTAGAAGAAGACGCCTTGTTTCAAAGGTGGCGTTGGCTACTTTTTCAAACTATGCTTACTTAGCATTAACTTAGCCGTCCAACTCTCACTCCAAATGATTCCCAGGTGAAAGTTAGCCCTTCACAGGTGGGAAAGACTTTTTTGTAATATGTATCTGTTACGATGATTATTTTCTTTGTTATTTGGCTCAAAAATGACATATACCAACCTACCAACCTTTTCCCATACAGGGTTACGGTTGGCGGCTTGGGGGTTGCCATCAGTGACGACTTAGACCTCAGAGTATTAAGAGGGTGATGATATCGCTCGATAATTCTTTAAATAGTCAGTCTGTAGTGTGAAAACCGAAAGCGAAACTGAAATCATTGCATTACTGTGAACATTTCTCACAGGAAAGTCTAAAATCTAAGAGATAAAATGTTCCCTGTGCACCACCATAAACCCCAAACAGCAGCTATTCATCGTGCGCCTGTAAAGTTCCTTTTTTCATTCAATCAACAACATCTTTAGAATTCCTTTCAGTGCCTAATTGATTCTGACAGACTGTGAAAGGTTACTGAACCTCTTCTGTCAGTAATTTCAAGCACTCACTCCTGGAGCACTTCCAATCTCTCCTTTCACATTTCCGCCCCGAGCCGCCAAGAGCACATCGCTCACATTGGCGTCACATTTGCCACTTACATTCCTGCAGAGAAAATGAACCCACAGGCTCACACAGACAGATATCTAATGAGAGATTTCATCACTTTTGGTGCAAACGAGCAAGGCAAAAAAATAATATTAATAATAATAACAATAATTATAGAAAACAATATAACATAATGGAAAAAGCATGTAATTAGTGATGCAGACTGTTTCATTAGTGATGAAATATTAATTACTGCTGGGTTCAAAGACTTAATTGTAATCAAAACAATGACATGAATTTTGTTTTTTTTTTCCAAGGAGCTACAAAAGATGAGATCTACATTTTCATACATTGGGGGGTCAAAAGGAAAACATTTATGCATCAACTGTGCAAGTTGAAGAACCTACTGACAGTTTTTATGAAGACTACGTGAAATCAGCTGTAAACAACTTCTACCATGGTTGCATGACGTTGATATCTCCATCACTGAGATCCTGCGTTTGGCGTGACGATGCTGAATGTTTTTAGCTGACGGATTTATGTCCAAACGTCTTTGCTCACCTCGTTTCAGACCAACAGCCTAAAACCCGGTGACTGCAATCACAGCCACAAAATGGTGACTGGTTCATTCTGGATTTTAGACTTCAAGTAAAGGTGAGAGGTAACCATGACTTTCTACACATACACTGCTTTCCCTGCGCAAACACACTTACGAGCTAACGAGAGCAGCACAGTATCGCCGCTTCGGAGCAAGAAGAGGGAGCAGTCACGAATGACCAGCCTTTGACAGTGCAAGGCTTCTTATTCTGCACCAGAGGTTTCATTTTTGATTGCATGGAAACAGTCTGAAGAGCAATCAAGGTGCACAAAAGAGACGTGAAAGAGATTAAATGGGAAACAGAGTAGTGGTGTTGGGTGACGCTCCAGAACAGCGCCCGTATTTGCCCAGCGACGGAAAGAGGTTTCTGCTTTCCTTCTGCAGACTTAAATGCAGGAAGTCCTTCCACTCCAATAAAAATCATGATGATTATAGAGAAGGGTTTGGCAACAACAGCACACGGCAGCATGCAAAGCACTTATCAAAAATACATGGTAATCAGGCAGTAGCCACAGAGCGCGAGGGAGAGGCTGCTGACAGGCTGACGAGGCGGTGGCAACAGTCCACGGTCTCATTGTTAAGGATAAGACCTCGGCTGTGGGCTCTAATGAACACCAGTCTGCAGAGATGTTTTCACATGGCTGCCGAGATGCCACATCAACACGTTGGGTGGGTAGAGCTGCGCGCCAAGCAGGGTTAACACACTCCTCTCTCTGAGCTTCACTCTTAATTGGACTTGAAGGCACTGTCAGGTCCAATCGTGATGCGGGGGTGCAAAGCTGAATCTGCTGGAGAGAAACCTGCCAGATCTGGTGTTGGGCACGCCAGGCGGGGGGGAGACGAGATAACATATGGGGCAGGAGTTTCTCAAATCCCAGTCCCAAACCAGGGGCGATGTTTTTGTATTTTATCCAAATGAAAGGCAACATTCAGCTGAACCTGGAGCTCAGAAGCTTTTCAAATAAGAAAATAATCGTTTTCCAAAATAATCCAGCTGCCGTTTGAGTAATTTAACATGATTTAGTTCCTTTTAGCCTCTGTCCTAACGATGAAGGTCAAACCATTTCAATGGGGAATAACTGAAAAAAGGCGACTCCATCAATTTAGATCATTTATCCATAATTAGAAGAAGCAATTAATATTATTATTTTTTTAAAAAGGAGCTCTCTGAAAAAAAAATCAATAAACCAACAGATAATTTGGTCTCAGTGCAGCTGCAGTAAAGGCTCCGAAAATAATATGCAAGGAAAATGTGCAAATGAATGAATGACATTAACAAAGCATATTAGAGAAATAACTAATCACTGTAGGAATAACAGGCTGTGTGGATCGGACTGTCGGTGCACATCTCTTATTCCCATGCAGAGGTCTGCGTTGGAGCTTCACCTGTACCGAGCCAACACTACGACATTACAGCCATCAAAACCGCAAACAGAACAAGTGCTGCACTAAAACAATAGAAACAGTAAATGGAAAATATAAACTGTTACCCAACAAATATACTCTTATTTCTGCGTTTGGCAGTGAATTTGGTTAGCTGAGCACAGCAACCGCTGCTAGTCTGGCTTTGACAGCACTTCCTGAGATGTTCACCATGATTCAGGAACAATTTATCCTCCACAAACTCAACACAGTTGTGCACTGGTTGGATTTTAAACACATAAAACTTTTTGTATTTCAGTTTTTGAGTTGAAATGCAAAGACAGCGTCTTTACCTGCATTCTTTCTGACGCCCAGCAGAGGGCGTCTTGTCCGACTGTATAGAAGTCTACATGAAAGCGAGCCTGCTGCCGGCCTCACATCTCAGCTCAGTAAACACTGTTCTGATACGTTTCTGGTCTCAGTCGCTGGTTTAAAGTCATACTGAGTAAAACACGATGCTTATTTTGTTGTTTATGTCTTAACTGAGTGGAAAAAAGGAACAATAAAGGTGGGTATGCTGCAGGTCGCTTTAATGCCTATGCTCCCTATTGCTCATTAGGCATAGTTCAAAATAACCAACATGGCAATGATGGGAACACGGTGCCTGCATTCGTTTAAAATCTTGCTGCCATGATCAGCCTTTGTGCTGAGTGAAATTTTAACCTTCCAATTAATGCAGAGACACTAAAACATTATTTATTCACACACATGCTTTGTTACCTGTCTCACCTGTTGATGGCTATTTTTGTTTGTTTGTAGTATTAGCATCAGAATTTCCTGCAAATTCCATGGAAACAAAATGGTGACTAACATCCGTGAGCTGCATCTGGCAGTCATTGGTGAAGATGCTAGCTGCCCTTTCATTCGCCACTGACTTTTGGGTACATGCGTAACCTCGGTTCCAGCTTTGAGCCAAGCAAACGTGTTGCAGCTGTTTAGGGCTGGTGCTGGTCTTTTTGTGGCAGAAATGCATGGAACCAGTTCTAGATCAGCCACCGTGTCCACTGGACCTGGGTGCTACAGGGCAGCGGTCCCCAACCCCGGGGTCACAGACCGGTACCGGCCCCTGAGTCGTTTGGTACCGACTCACGGGTGTGAAATTTATGGTTTTCAGGGTTTTTATCGTTAACTCGGTTTCCCGTGTTGTAGCTGTGTGTCTTATTTTGAAAGAAATATTTATGCGTTACCATAGCGACCAGAGAGCATTAAGGCAGAGAGGAGGATGTTACTCTCAGTGTTGTTGGCGCATTTCAGGAGGACGCTGCTAATAAAGTTACACAATTACACAGTGAATTCATGTTTACTATTATATTTACCAAATAGCACAGTTTTTGTCTCGGCCATATTGTTTTATTTTGTTGTATTTATCCGCAACACCTTAAAGGCCGGTCCGTGAAAATATTGTGTGACATTAAACCGTCCGTGGGGCAAAAAAGGTTGGGGGGCCGCTGCTGTGGGGTGTGTTTCCACTGTGACAACGTTTCTATAACCAGTCGAACTAGCCTACATCTTGACAGGCTTGATAACTGTTTGGATACTTTATGTCACGGAGGACAGCGTCTGTGGGCTGCATCTGTGAATCACTGTTGAGTTTCTTCCAGTCGCCCCTCCCATATCCACTAACAGCAGTACTGGCACCAGTGTTTTAGGGGTGGAAATGCACAGAACCAGATCAAAATGTCATTCTCCATGGAGTCAGAGGAGTCACCTCCTCTGAGGCAGTGTGTGTGAAAATGATAACTGCCACAACCTCCCACCTCAAACACAACGATGGGAGTTGTTGTGCAGCAGTAAGCTGCTGTCTGTGGGGCCGGCACTGGACCTGCACAGCCGCTGCTTCAGTGGAAAGTGACATTAAAAAGTGCCTTTAAACCTTTCACTGAAGGTACTCTTACCCATTATGCTTAACGCGTTATATCAATAATTAATCATCAATAACAATAACAGGTGGAAATGACGGTGCTCTCACCTTGCCCTTGATTCTGCTCTCCTTCCTCCTCCTCTCCGTCTTCATAATCCACCTCTTCTACTCCTTCCTCCTCCTCCTCCGCCTCCACCACCCTCCCTTCATCACCCTCCTCTTCTTCTTC
>VUQO01027626.1:11883-34657 GCA_015106655.1 Coptodon bakossiorum | reverse complement strand
TTCTTCTTCCTGCTCCACCTCTACCTCCTCCTCCTCCTCTGCTTCCTCTTCCCCCTCTCCATCCCCTGTCTCCACCTCCCCGTCCTCGTGCTCCATTTGCTCTACATTGTAGTCCATGTAGGCTTCTACCTCCTCCTCTTCCTCCTCCTCCACTTCCCCCTCCTCTTCCTCATCCTCTATGGCTCCTTCCTCCTCCTCTTCCTCCCGGTCATCCATCTCCTCGGTTCCGTCCGTCTCGTAGCACTCCTCCATTGTGGAGTTGTCCATGTCATCAAGGTAGGTGCTCCTCTTTGGGGACGTTTCCAGGGTTTGTCTGTCTATGCTCTTCCTCTTCTTGGCCAGAGGGCAGCCGTACACACTGCAGAGGAGAGATAAGAGGGCAGCCGTTAGCCGTTAGCACCACCTGCCCATAAACGTTCACTCTGGTTTGTGCCCGGGCCTGTGCTGCGACGCTGTGGTTATAAAGTACATCGCTCAGGAGCAAAGAAATATTCAGAAAAGATCAAACTTTGCCCAAACGGCCTTAATTAGACACACACTCATTAACTGATAAACAACAAAACGCAAAGACGTCGACTCTCTATCTGTGCAGGGAAACAAAAAGCAGAAGATCTGGTTTAGTTTCCACATTCATTGATATTCAGGTACCATCAGTTTGCTCTTCCGGCAGGAGAAAATCACTGTGCATGCCCTGCAAACGCTTTGTTCCAAACTGATATGTCCTTGTTCCCAAGTGAAGCAAAACACATCTGCCTGTCTGGAATTGACTGTAAGGGGAAACAGACAACCTGTAGCCTGATTAATTGAATCTTGCCGAGGCACCTCGGGTTTTAATGTATTCTCCGGCTCCCCCCGGCAGCAGGGGGACAGATCCTAATCTGATAATCTGATAATCTGTGTATTTGCTCCAGCTATTGATCACAGGGGCTTAATCCATTTGATTCATCAAACCTCGGAGAGCCCCGACTCCTACCGGGCCCCCCGAGCCGCCCGTGTGTGCGACCGTTCGTGTGTGTCGTGGCTGCGCGCGCACATTTGGCACGTTAGAACAAAAGCACCACACAGTCAGAATTATGATGAGTTCTGCTGAGTGTTTTGGCCATCAAATAAACCCCCTGTCCAGGCCCGAGTGCGAGAGAGCTAAACACGCTTTGGGCATGTTCACTCGGCTGTGAAATATCCCTGGCTCCCATTTTTACAACCTCTGGATGTTTCCCCGGGTTCTGCGCTACTTAGAGTGAGACCTGATGTGAACGAATGGCACGGGCGGCACGCGAGGGGAGAAAATGGCAGCTGTTAGTCACTGTGAGCTACTTTTGTGCTGGGAAAAACTCATCGCAGTGGTCAGACGGTCTCAGGTACCCATTTTTGTTTCCTCTCTTCCTCTGCTTCATCCAATATCCTCTCCCTCGTGCTCTCTCTTTCTTTCTTTCGCCCATCAGTCAGTCAGCTGGCAGGCTCAATCTCGCCCAGCCCTGAGATTCCTTAATGGTCTGACCCCCTGCACCCCCCGCAACCAGGGGGCTCATTTCATTAATCTAAGCCCACATGGAAACTCATTCCCTGCCTGACAACCTCTCCCCCAGGGCAGCGAGAAGGTCTGCAGGACAGTGAGGGAGGGGGCGGTGGCGTGCTGCAGCACAGTGATCAATAGTGCTTGTGACCAAACATCTCAAAAGCACATTAAAATGCCACTCATCCCAGCCCCTCTGTTCCAGCGCCCTCTCCAAATAAATCAAGGGCCGGTCCCAGCAGGTTAGCTGCTGCCAAGGCAGGCGGGCTGGCAGGAGGGGGGGATAGGTGAGTGGGAGGAGTGGGGGGAGCAGTGTGAAAAGCAGATAAACACCTCACCCTCCTCCCTCCCTCTGTCTTCTGGTCCTGCAGTTCCACCTTTATTTTAGCAGTGAAGCAGTCCTGCAGGCGACCAGTGCAGCACCGTGTGCAGGATACCGTCGGCCTGCGAGTTCTCTATGTCACGTATGTTGTCCTGCAGCTGAGAGAGCATCTAAAAACTGTTCGCCCGAGTGTCAGTGTAGACACAACAAAGCAGCCTTTGACGTGCTGAAACTAGTAGTGCCCACCTTATCCACTCAAAGCAGCGCCCCTGACAGCAGCCCCGCCCCTCCCCAAAACACAGCAGATGGTTGACTACCTTAGGCCTCAGTCACATAGGCCTCCGATTGGTGAACGGTTGGTGAGTGGTTGGTGAACGGTTGGTGAACGGTTGGTGAGTGGTTGGTGAGTGGTTGGTGAACGGTTGGTGAACGGTTGGTGAATGGTTGGTGAATGGTTGGTGAACGGTTGGTGAATGGTTGGTGAATGGTTGGTGAATGGTTGGTGAATGGTTGGTGAACGGTTGGTGAGTGGTTGGTGAACGGTTGGTGAATGGTTGGTGAACGGTTGGTGAGTGGTTGGTGAATGGTTGGTGAACGGTTTGTGAATGGTTGGTGAACGGTTGGTGAACGGTTGGTGAGTGGTTGGTGAACGGTTGGTGAACGGTTGGTGAGTGGTTGGTGAATGGTTGGTGAATGGTTGGTGAACGGTTGGTGAACGGTTGGTGAATGGTTGGTGAATGGTTGGTGAATGGTTGGTGAACGGTTGGTGAGTGGTTGGTGAACGGTTGGTGAATGGTTGGTGAGTGGTTGGTGAACGGTTGGTGAATGGTTGGTGAATGGTTGCTCGAGGTCGCTGGCTGTTGCCAAGTGAACTGGGTTGCAAAGAGTGTGCAGCACCAAAAACCTCCACGTCATTGCTTTGGTTGCTCACACACTGCTGCTGTTGACATGCACATTTTGCATGGAAGATGCAGGCTGATCTGCAAACACTCGACTCGTGCTCTCCGAGCCGTAGTGAAGCTCGAAAAAGTGCAACGCAAACCAGAAATGGAGATGTTCTCCTTCAAGGTAAAAGTCATTTTCAATAGGTTTACTTTGAAGGTAAATGGTCTCTGTTTCCAGTTTGCATCAATCTTTTCACAGCGTTTTTTAAAAAACTACAGACGACCACAGCAGAGGATTTGCAGCCTATTTCACCTCCAGCAACCAGGCAGGGAATACATATTTTTCCCTAGCGACTGGTGGTTACCATGGGATTACTAACTGGTCTCTAGGCTTGCATCATCAGTGTCTCGCCATCTATTTCACAGCTACCACCAGGAACCAGTCGCAGTCAGTCGGTTCATTTTCCCCTAGCAAGCGGCGGCTATCAGCCAGTGCTTAGGCCTGAGTGACCGAGGCTTTAGCTAGCTCTCTGAAGCTACCAGTGTTGGTTCTTGTGGAGTCTGCTGCGGTCGTTTGGTGACGTTCTGATTAGTCGGTTCCATTTCTAAGCTTACGTTAGCCAGCGTCGCTCAGTGTTGGGAGGCACTGCAGCGAGGCTCTCGGGGAACGAGCGTGAGCCTTTTATCTCCTGGATCTTCAGACAAACAAAAGTTGGGCAACGTCTCGTATTTTAGACTGCATTATCCTGTGTTCACAAATTGGCAATAAAAAAACGTTTAATACCTGAAAATGCTGCACGGAGCACGTTTGACTTGGTGTTTGCTGTCAAGCATTCAGCGCTGGCTCAGTGGCTGACAGGTATTAATGTGACTACACCTGAATCAAAACAATGCTGTTGAATTGCTATAATTGCTCTGCAACATCAGCTAATGGATAGCAAATAATAACTGCTGGCTTGTGTATTTTTCATTGTAGTTTTAAAAGGAGTCGAGTACGCTTCATTATTTCGGGTCAGGCTTGTACAAACAGGGATGCCTTTTAGCAGAGCGTGAACAAGCTTTAAAACCTGACGCTGCTGAAAGTTCCACCTACGGTCCAACAGACATTTGGATGCCATTAAAGAGCTCCGGCTCGCTGAGAGCAGCCACACAGATTCTTATGTAAATGACTTTTAATCACGCTGCCGTTGAGGAGCGCTGCGTACAGAGCGCCCGGCTCTCAGGTGTCCTCTCGTCCCTGAGCCGTCAGCTCGTTGTGACACGGTGAAAGGTGTGTTTGCCCTACGATGACTAAGCCACAGGAAGCCTCCGCAGCTCGGCCATCCCACGTTCCCTGGCTCCGTCGCTGTGTGACCTTGGCTGCGACGTTCGTCATCACAGGCACTGCATCCCACTCGCTGCACTTGGCAATTAAAATTCCAGAAATAATTAAAAAGAAATTCTGCAGGCACTGTGCAGAGAAAGGAAGGCGATGAGAAAATACTGCACCATCCTGAGTTTGCTTTTGCTTTTGTCCCCCCGGCAGCATCACAAAGTCCTCCAAGAAGAGTGAGCCGTACGAGAGGTAGTAATCAAAGAAGAAAAGAGCCTCAGATCACAAAAAGACCACTTCATATTTCATGGAGTGGGCATCCTTGGCATTAGAAGATGGAACAAATTCTATTACAGTGTGAACAAGTGGCCTTTTAATGCAGAAAAGAAACCTTTTGGATACGGAGAGGGCCCCATTCCCTGAGATTTAATGTGAGGCGGGGGGGAGGGTGGCGCCGGGAGAGGGAGAGCTCCTGTTTGGCTAATTTTGGGCGACAGTTGAGCGACTGCTGGAATGCGACAGAGTTCCACGGTGCCTTTATTAGCAGTCATATTAGCGGCTGTTCGCAGCAGGGGCAAAAGCTTTAGCCAGTCATTAGCATCACACACTATTTGTCTCCGTGACGCACGGATGAGGCAGCTGCTGCTGCTTTTTCCCTCTCTCCCTCGTCATCTCCTCCTGTCACCAAACATTCCCACCTCAAATCTCTCTGTCTGTTTTCACCCCGGCTCCCTTCTCGGCTCATATTTTAGAATAACATTACAGGTCGGCATCCTTCATCCTCATTTAGAGTCACAGAAGGTTCTAAAAAGGTTACCGAACTTCAGCGTAGTGACCTACAGGGACGAACACTTTTGATGTCTGTCATCCCGCTGTTCTTTAAAGAACACAGCACTGTGACTGGGAATTTTCTGGAACATTAGACAACATTCTGCCAGCAAACATTCCCAAAACATCCCGGGAGTCTAAATTGTTAAGTCGCTTGATGTTTGGCAGACACTCTGTGGAAAGGGAACGTCTCCTAAATGTTTCTAGAACGTCCAAAAGTCCACTGAGTGTCTGCCTCCACATCGTGAGCAGGAATGCTCCGAGAACATTTTGGAAATGAACTAAAGGTTCTCATCCTGGAGAAGCTGAGAGGGAACTTTACGACTGGTTCCCTGAAAATCCCGAGAACAACTTGACTGTCCCCTCGTTGTTCATGAAATAAGCACACACTCAGACCCCATCAGGTTTTTTAAAACGGAGCGTGGAGGAATGCTCCCAAATATCTCCTGTGTAATCCTGCGAGAAAAAACAAACACATGGAGCATCATCTAAAAGTCATCTTGGGAACTTTTTTGTTTTCACGTGCACATAGCTGACCTTTGACACTGCAGCGTTGTACTGAGACAATATTAAATGTTCTTGACTTCTCAAAGGGATTTTCTCATTTTACCAACAGGCGTCCATCCTGAAGGTGTCCTCTGTGTTACGCTGTCATGTGACCAATGAATAAACAGAACTGAACATCCTCTTAAACGCACATTAAACGAGCAGCTTAGATCCATATGTGAACATCCTGATTAAGTCCTCGATGAAACCTCTCAGCATCACCCATCGGGAACCATATGGGAACACTATCAAAACAAATGTCACATAAGAACGATTTCATGAGACCGACTTGGAGCCATATGCGAATGTTTGAGATGTTCTCACGTGTCCAACATGAAACCATATGCTGATGTCCTCTGTGTAATGTCACCAATAAAGAAATTTAATATGGAAGTTTTTTAAGACCATTTCCTGACCGCTCTCATGGGAATGACGGATCCATGTGGGAACACCGCCTAAACATCCCAAATTCACCATCCATGTTACGTTGACTAACAAACAAAACAACTGGAAAGTTTGAATAGGAACAGCTGAGCCTCACATGTGCACATGCTCAGTATGTTATTGATGAAATGCTCTCATGGAACCACTTGGAATATTCTCTAAACATCCCAAATGTCATCCATGTAGTTTAAAACAGGAAAAATAGAATCCCCTTTTAAACTTTACAGGGAACGTCTGCATAGGACCGACCTGGACCAGTGGGGAACCATGAGGGAACGTTCTTTGTAGGTCCCACATGTGTGTAGTGCTGCACTGAGCATTTCCAATAGATATAAGAAGATTCTTATTAAGTCCTGAACAAAATGTTCCCAAAGGGCCAATGAGGAACCACGTGGGAACGTTCCTGAAACACACTAAATGTAATGTAAAGGAACTAACATGTAGATGTCTTCTTAATGTCACACAGAGCCCTTTAAAGAGCAGCATAGAACATGTTCTTGATGTTCAGTATCATTTGAGAACCATTAAAGAAACACTCAGCATCGCCGCTCCATGGATTTCCTCCCATATTTCCACCTCCTTTTCCCATTTTCTCATTCTTCGCAGCCTCTCTGTCTGCCTCCACAGAGCACAGCAGAGATGGAGGGAATGCACCACCTCTAACTGTGCTCCCTATCCAGCAGGAAGATCTATAGACATGTGTGGCAGAGCCCTGTCTCCATGGTGATACCCTCCAGAAATCCATGAGGGATTCACCATCCTCACCGCCAGCCAGCGAGGAGAAAGGAAAAATGAGAGGGAGGCAGACGGGGAGCAAAATGGGAGGCTATAGGAGGGAGGCAGAGGGAGAATGTATGTTTCTGTGCATGTTTGCATGCATGTCCTCCAGTCTTCTGTGTGTGTGCAGAAATATGGGGAATCTATGGCAGCAGAGTTGAAAAGAGAAGAAGAGTTGTGTGTGTGAGAGAGAGTGTGAAAGAGGAGAGAGGATCATTTCAGAGCTGTCAGGCTTCTCCCGCGAGCAGCCGAGAACAAAAGGCAGCGTCTCGGTGCAGGAGGCTCAGCGCATGGCAGACGCTGCAATTTGGGGCGTTTTCTGGCGGCTCAGGCTCCAGCTTGGATATCAGCTGCTATCACCCATTCACACCCCAACACACACACACAGATTCAGCAGAATAACTGTCAGACTGTCCTAAAGCTCATGAAATATTACTTCGGAGCAGCGGTCTTGGAATAATCCTCACTGTCAGGGAAACTTACATGATGTTTGTAGGTGTTGCGGTTCCATGTCCACTTGGATTTACGCACACGCGTTAATAATAAAAGCATCATTTAACTGTAATCTTTTCGTGTTTCGTTTCTCCAGGAAGCATTAACATGCCACAGTCCCAGTTTCTTCAGCCGGTAATTTAAATGATTTCAGACAGCGGGCGCGGTGGTGGAGTAGCTGAGAGGCAGCGGGCCCCCAAAGACTCGCTGCTCATGTCTGCTCGCTGCTGCAGCTCTAACGTGCAGCCTGCAGCTACTAAACCCAACTTTTAGTCAAATACTCCACTTGCTCTGCCTCGACTCTTGCCGTTAACTCTTGCTCTTGTTTTTATCTGAGTCTCGGCTGGTGTCCTTACTCCCCGCTGCCTGTCGAGCCTCCTCCTTTATCCCGAGCCCGGCGAGAGCCCGGGAGCTCAGCTCGGCTGAGATGCACAACAGCAGCGAGAAATCAGCCTCACGTGTGCTGAGCAACATCTCCCTGCAGTCGCCCTCATTCCCAAAATGCTCAGTCTCATTCCTGTGGTCTCATACGTTAACATCTCCTGGTACATGTGTGTGCACGATGCTCAGTCATCCAGGTCACGGAGGCAGCTGGACTTCTTTTCTTTTTCCTGAACACTGCTAATACAGTTTGGGGCTGAAAGACATGAAGTTAGATAGATAGCTATGCAGCGTTAGATGTAGAGTCACTGGAGTCAGTGTTTTAACTTTGGTCAGGTTTGTGACATAAATCTGTGTCCTCGACCCAAAGTCAAGCCTGCTTTCAGTGGCTGTTCGACTCTGGGTGGCTGTTTGCTGCTTGTCCACAGTCCTGTTTGTGGTCTTCATGGACAGATGATTTCTGCATGCGGTCGAGTGTGAAGCAGCTGGTACAAGAATTAGCACCTCCAAGTTTAAGGCCATGGTTCTCCACTGGGAGATGGTGGACTGAGTCCTTTTGTCTTATCAGCCTGAGCCCCACGCTTGAGCGAGGAGCATCTCCGTGTCTTTATTATGGAGCTTTTATGGGGCTGTGATGGGACGAGACGGGCCAGAGTTTTTCTCATTGTTCCAGATGAAATGCTGAAAGAGTCGAAGGAGGAAATAGCTTCAGAGCTGCAATGGTTGTTCTTTGTCCTGTTGGGTTATGTAAAACTAATGCCTACCACACACTGGAAGACATCTAAAGACAGCCGAGAGTCAGTTTTTAATCAGAGAGTAGAGGATTTTTGCAGAGATATAGGATCTTACGGGGTCACTTTTTGCAGCTAAAGCCCCTTTAAGATGATTTCCCTTCATGCTTCTGGTGGAAATTCATTAGAAGAAGCAGAAGCAGCTTTTGGCCTCAGCTGCCTTTGTGTCTGCTGTGGTTTGTTCTGGAAAAACGAAAAGAAAAAGAAGATGCTGCAGAAGCTCTGTGGATGCACCGACGCACGGCTGCTTTCGCTCTTTTCGTGAGATTTGTTGACAATAACAAGAAACACCAGCCTCATCTTTTACCGAATACTGGCGTTCAGAATAAAGCGTCTGCCCTTTGTGTATTTCATTGTGATTCCCACTCTGTGCCATGTTTACTAAGCCCTGTCTCTCCAGCAGTGGAGGAGGAGGAGGAGGGCTTTTTGACATTGATGTAATTTAGTTGGCAGCTGCTCTAAGCGAAGGGCTGGCCGGAGGAGGCAGGCAGGGGGGAAGGGAGGGCTGGTGGTGGGTTCAGGGGTTAGGGGTCAGGATGTGCCCGGGCCTGAAGCTGGCCCTGAGCAGCTGCCTGCCCCCCGCCTCCCCTCTTCATGCCCATCATGTCCCCCTGGCACGCTCTGCGCTCACCGCACATGATCTGTTATTCCCTTTGATGTCTTTCCTCAGGGATGCGGTTACTAAAAAAGAAGAAAAAAGAGGATGAAAAAAGCATAAACACCACCTGTTTATCTGACGCCGGGTGATGTCAGAAAGGTAGTCTGCAGGCTTGTCATAATATGCACAGGAGGCAAATAAGGGGGAATAAACAAATGTCATCAAAAAGGAAGTCGCATGTGTGTGCCACTGTACATTTAGCAGCCCTGGCTTTGAAATGCTTTCAAAGGCTTTTTTAAAATGCATTAAAGGTTCATACGAGGAAACAACAGACAGCAGAAAAATGCACAGTTATTCTCTCACACAGGAATTCTCAATCAGGCCTACCAATACCCCAGGGGGTACTTCTGCAGTATCCTAGGCCGATAAATTCAACTTATCTCACAAAACGAGAAATTACAGTTTAACAGCTGAGTAAACATGGAGAGCTGAAAGCTGCCTAAAAGTAAAGGATACACAGAGGAAACAGCCAAAATGCACTGGTGTAAAAAAGTGACAGAAATGGTAAACTCACTAAAAGTAGTGCTGATAATATGAATCATAACTGTTGACCAACACTAGATGGCTGAAATAACCAGCTAACATTATGATTTAAGCCCCTCCCAGTTTTCAACAACATAAAAATGACCAGAATTAAAACAACTTAATAATCCTGTCTCATCACTTTCAGCTGTATCCTCACATTTCTGCACAATTAAAAAATCGTATCAGACTGATGACATGGAGCAAATAAAACACGATGAAAACACCTCACTACACAAAAAACTGCATTATTGGCAAACTGCACATAACGCATTCAAAGTAAAAGCAATTATTAATAGTAGTAGTAATAATATTATTACTATAATAGTAATTATTCTACAAATGTTCCACATCAGTGTTACATGGATCAATATTACTGCTGCAGATGTTTAAGGCTGATCTAATTTTAAATACTTTATGCACTTTTTAATTTCCAATGATGCACCAAATTCCACAAAGTCATATGCTTGTCGTGGCTAAGATAAAAACAGCTGTTAATGAGGTTTTCCTTCAAATATATTAATAACAAATAAAGCCACAGCAGAGTTAAAAGGCTTTGAGCTCTGTGACACGAATAACTGTTAATATCTACGGGGGATTAAGACAATAATGGTCACACTTTGTTTGATGTTAAGCGGAGTTAATCCTGCTTCCAGAGACTGGAACACTACCTGCTAAAACAACAGCTAACAGCGTGGAATTGTTACAGCTAATAATAGTGGAATAGTTAGCTAAAACATATTGACGGAACTTTTGAAAATGGTGATTTAACAAAGTGAATAGCTGTTAAATGGAGCGGTAAAGGGTTGTGACTGTTCACATGTGGTAAATATATACTAACTGGTGAAGTAAATGTAAAGCTGAATCAAATCTAGTTTAAAATGAAAGAGCGCATTTTCACATGAACGAGTTTACTGCGTGAAAAAGGACTCACTGCTCTGACGTGCTGCAGGCACAGGAACAGGCAATAGTAACTTTATAACGCGCTGTTTATACAATAGTTCCTCTGGTTGCACGTGACAGCGACCGATGTCTGACCGGCTCCGTCATCATACTGCGGGAATGATAACAATTGCGTCGGAGCCAAACTGAATGAACCCCGAGGCTCCACATGAAGTCTAAAGTGTAGAAGCTAATGACAGAGCTGACAGATCCGACCGACTCTGTTCTTTCACCCTCAGCCCACACTGTCTTTTTGGTGATATAAAGCTTTCCCATTAAATATGGAAATTTCTGTTTCGGTGACAGATACTTCACAGAGGGGGGCTGATGGCAGAGACGGTGTTTTTTTGGAAGGGGAAGTGGCAGATTTTGATTAATGCGACCTTATCTGGTTCTGCACATGGAGGCAGAGGGGTTCCTGAGCTTGGCGGGGGTGGATGGCTGCCTCTTTCTCTCTTCACAGTCGCTCTGCTTCTGTCTTCTCTCCATTTTGCGGTGAGCTCGCTCGTCCTCTATCTTTGCTTTAATGTCTTGTAGTTGCACTGTCCTTTAGCTTCACGCGGCCTTCAGATAATTCTGTCTGATTCTTTTCGTCCCCTCTTCACCTCTTCACTCTCTTCATCTTCGTACCGATCCCACTTAGCATTTCCCTGTTTCTGTTAAAGCTGCTCATCTCTCTGTTGCTCCATTGTATCTTCAATTTCCATATCTGTTTCTCTTCCTGCCAGGCAGAGAGCGAGGTGCAGTGTTGCTGCTTCCCTGTCGCTCCATCACCACCTGGCCCACTTCCAATGCTTTTAGTGAGAGCTATCTGTCAAGCTATGAATAATACAGGCCCAAGGCTGGCGTTAGCTTGCTAGCTAGCTATGTGGAATCCAAATGAGGTCTACAGCAGGAAGAGAGCACTTGACTTTTAGCTCGCTACCACGCTCCCCCTACCAAGACAGGCAATTACTCAGCCCACAGCCCCAGCTGCAGTCGTGGCAATCATAAACGCAACCCCTCACATCCCCCGTCTGCACGCACACACTTTGCATGTATAAGTAGGCGCGCGCTCCATCTCCATCCTGCACAACATTGTCTATGCAGAGACAGAAAGTCCATATATGACAGGAAATCCATAGCTTTTCAGGCGGTGAAAAGAAAAACTGAAATTGTGAAAAGCTCCAAATTTATTTTGGCAGTGTTTTCACGGAGGATGATGATGATGATGATGAAATCAGGGCGCTGGTTTTAAGTGGAAAACTCGTGGCCGCCCACAAATGGTAACGCCGCAGGAGCAGATGTTTGATGAGGCAAATTTAAAGTGCCAAGTGACACCAAAGGAACTCATTTAGGAGCCATGGAGATCTATTAATCAGCCGCGGCGTTACTTCATCATGCCTTATCTGCAGATTAACAGGAGACACACCGTCCACCTTTATCGCACCTGTTCCAGAGTTATGGCAGAAGGCTGAGAGGGCTATCAGGTATGTGACACATGTACGCTCGTATAATTAGCTCAGCACCACGGCATCCTAAGGTGACAGCGTTAACCCATCCATCATTGCTTCTAATCACTCATTGGTGGAGTGTGGGCTGTAATTACAGAGCGCTAGGCAACGGCAGGCTTCACAGGTAAAAATAGTCATGCAGGATGAGAGACTTGTGCATGAGTTTGGCATGTGGTGTGTGGGAAAATGTGTGTGTATACATGCCTGTGACTACGGAGGTAATGAGATCTAGTTAGTGATGCTCCAGAGTGTCTTATTAACAAATAATAACAGCACTCCTTTGTTTTTACCTCTCCTCCCATCTATTATTCACACCTCACAGATTCACTCATGATTCATTTATATGAGCATCTTGTGCAACCTAGAAACTAAATGTCACCCAAAAACATCCCCGTCAGACGTTGCTGTGGGTACGCGTTTCCGTGTGCTCGTCGCTCGCTTGTGGCGTGCAGGTTTGACTGCGTGAAATTGGTCCTGCGTCAGATAGAAGCAGCATTTCCAGCGAAAAATTTGGACTCGTGCAATCTGCCTCCACTTGTGCATGCACACATAAGTGCTATTGAAACAGATGAGTCGGATCTTGCCGGATCAGTAACGAGGGCTGTAGTGAGGCCATTCTGCCATTCAACCCCCCTGTTGTGAAATCAGCATGACGCCCTGTGTACTTTAGCTGGATTCTCTTTCCGCTCAAATTGCCAGGTTGGAGAGCGGCACTCAGCTGGGAATGCTGCTCTACATGTGAAGTAGGTTGTGCGTGTGCATGTGCGATCGCATTAAGAGCACCGATGTAGATGTGGATGCGAATGTGTGTCAGTGAGCTGCCCCTCGCCTCTGTCCCCTCTCTTTCTTCAGGTGAAGAGCCTGTTCTGAAGGCTCTGCTCCAGTCGAGGGCCCTTAAAGCCAGGATGGAAGCACTTTACCCAGATAGAGGTAAACCTACAGTACACCATCTGACTCCTAGTGGACCATCAGACAGGAGGAATAAGTGGTTTGGCACAAAGCAGCAACCTCTGGGGGTGAAAAGTGAAGCTGCAGTTCCTCTAATGGCCACTTGAAGCTGTCTTTCAAATATAATCAGTCCCTGCAGACTCCCATGTTAAAATGTCCAACCTTACAGCAGAAATAAACACGTCTACATGCAAACACTGGTTTGTTCCTTTTGGAGTATTTTTAAAGCATCTGACCAATATAATATCTGACTAACATGGCTGCTGTGCAGCGAATTATACTGAGAGACGGTCCAACAAGTCAGAGCTCCAGTTTCGCTGAGTGAATTTTTGTCTGGATGTTACTGAGGACTGATTACATTAGTATCTGTGGATGGAGCTGAAAGTAGGACTCCACCCTCTGATCCAAATATGGTCACTTATGGCTCAAAACCCAGAATTGGTCATATCTGCCAAGACGGCAACTGGCACGACATATTACACTGCACCTGACTATTACAGTCTTGCAGGCACATTGTCACTAACCATGTAACCTGTCCAAAGACTGCTCTGCAACTGCCTGCCAGACAGTGGTCACCAGTTTGTATTCTCCACCCATTTGGCAAAAACCTCTTTCCTTTGGTAGCTGCGGTTGCCGTGGTCACCACCAGTTTGCATGGAACTTGTACACAAAAATTAACGATCTCAAGTGAAACTCTGAAAAGCTTTTATTTTGAAGGCGAACAGTCTCATTTTCAGTTTGCGTGACTTTTTGGTGTTTCGCTGCCACTCAGCAAGTGTTTGCAGACAAGTCTGCATCTTCCAAGCAAACTACGACCACAGTACTCTGCTAGTGAGCGCAGAAATCAACCACTCACAGCTCAAGTTTCCTGGTTAAACTGCATCCAACGTAGATGAAAGCGTGACACGATACGTGAGAAACCATGAGAAAGTCCAATTAGCTGAATCTAAATATTATGGGTAAGTTGGGTATTTGTAAATTCGAATTTCCTGTTAGAGAATCTCACATTGTAGATTCAGCAGCTTGTAGGCTATTTTCAGACGGCCTACATAACAAAATGTGTCAAACAGTGAGACGAGACGAGGGTGAGTAGTTTCCAGATGTTACTCAGGGACAGTTTTGGTGTGACGGGGTTGAACAGCTGCAGCTAACTGTCTGATTGGCCCGTACTGCTACTGACTATTACTACAGAGAAGTCATTGATTTAGTGTAGGATAAAGTCAGTACTGTTCTGCTTTAGTGTAACACATCAGCTTAGCATTTCACTCAGATATGATTTTGCTTTGATTATTTTCATCACAGTCGTAGTTCATAATAAAATAATCAGGTCGGACGGTTTGGGAGGTTGGATGAAACAGCTGACCTCGAGCCTGTATTAGAGCGCCTGCAAATGGGCAGTGAAAGTCATTAACCCCGCCCTTCAAATATTGGACGTTCAATGTTTGGCTGTAGTTTTCACCTGGAAATCAAATTCCAGGCTTCATTCAATTCGTCCTTCACTTAGAAATCAGCCCACAAACTGCTGGAGGCAACGAAGGAACGTCTCACTTTTGAAGTGCTCGTGATAACCGATGTGTTTTTAATCACAAAGGAAGAGGATATTTGTGGAAGCAGATCATTCTTTGGGTCTTTTCTCTACGTTACCAGTAAATGAGGTTCTTCAGAGGGACGCTGCAGATTTATTCTCTGCTTTGCAGCGATCCGTCACTCTTTCTGTGCACTTCCTGCTGTTGTTGAGCTCCTCCACTGTAGATACCCGAAGACTCATTGTGCCACTCTGCCGGCCGCTCGCTGCTCTCATATCAGTCTGAGTGCTTTGAGAGCATGACATAGTGGAGAGAGCAGAGACGGCTGTGTGCGAGGGAGAGGGAGTAAATAGCATCCCAACTGCAGAGATGGCATTTAAGTGTCTCTCCCTTTGCACTCCAATAGTACTGCAGACCCATTACCTCAGCGCGAGCCTTTGTGTGTCTACCAGCATCCGTGTGTGTGCGTGCGTGTGCCTCAAATGTATTTCCGAGCCATTCCTCCAATCATCTCCGTGCTCCCACGCGACTCACCCGCTACCTTTCCGTTCTGATCTTTTTCTCATTCATCATGCTTCCCCTCCTGTCCTCCTGCCAGAGGTCTCTGCTAAGGTGTAATTTAGCTCCTGCTGCTCTCTAATTTCTACCTTAGTCAGGATGGGCGTGGCTGGCCCCCCTGACACCATGGATACAATCTGTCAATCATTCCCCACAGCCAGGAAATTGTGTTCAAAGCGAGAGTAATTATTAAGTCTGCCCTGTGTGGGTTGAATTGAACACCCTCTCCGTTTGGCACACAGAGAAATATGTCCTCAGAGGCAAGGCCAGGTGGATTAGCGAGGCTTTTATTGCTGCTTAGAACAAGGTGAGCGCTCTCTCATCTCACCTTTTGTTTCACCTAATCTCTTTGCCTTTCCCTTCCTACCGTCCTCATTCTTCGCTCATCAATATCAAAACGGCCTGTTCTACGAGAACGTTTAAAAGAACGAGGGCTGGAAACAACACTTCTTGATGTTTATGCCCAATTTACTGCAGGTATCTCTGTGAAAACAATGGCAGAAGCCAGAGGTGAAAGCATGAAAGAAAGTCTCCCTAAAGTGAGTGCGTTCAGTGAACCACATGCCTTTGTTTGCCAGCATACGGCTGAATAAACGCTACGATTATGTGGATTCTAGTGCTCAAACCACAGAGTTTAAATAGCATCAAGGACAGCAATTCCCAAGATGCCTTGCGCCAACATTTGCTGATAACTTCCCCTTGTCATTTTTAATTACTGCCAGCATCTTCTTCAGTCACCTGTATCAGTGTTGACTAACCATAGAAACCTTGTTAGAACAGACCCGTTAACCTCTGCTCGTGAGCAGATAAGTCTGAGTTAACAAGGTGTCCTGCTGCTGCTGCTGAATGACTCCACTTCTGACCTCCAACCTTTATGTACAGGACATATTCTTCATTAACGGCGTCCTGCTGAAGGCCGGCACTGCACTCAGAGTGCAGCTTTCTAGATTTGTGGAAGCTTTTACACGAGCTTCAGCCTCAGAGGTGGGCTACCATTACAACCTATTTCTGCCACAGAGTGTAATTAAAAGCCGGGTTAGGGTTTGGGTATGTGACGCTTCAGAGTCTGAAAACTGAAGCCAATGTCCAACAGGGATGACTCGTCTGATTGTATAAAATGAACCTGCTGCTCATGGATCTGTGAGCTCAGTAAACATTAAAGACTCATGATGCATTTATGGTTTATTTCTAGTCTTATTGAATATGACATGATGTTCATTTAGGAAATTATGATCCCATTACAGTCAAAAAGGACCGGAAGGTCTTCAAAAAGCTAAGATGGCAACAGCCAGAACACTCAAAACAGGATTTTACGAACCAACACTGTGGCAGCTTCATCTATATTTCATATGCAGTGTATGACTGCTATACCTGCCATGGGCAACTCCCACTGTCTGGACTTCCTGCTCCATAGAGGGCACTCTCGACCTCAGCCAGAATAAATGATGCTTTATGGAGCGGTTGAGTTGAAATTGATCAGAGATGATACTCAAAGCGCAGTCTCCTGGTTGAAAGTCATGGTGCCTGATAGCAACAAGCCCAATAAGCCTGTATTTCTATACAAACACGTGATAAACGCAAATAGATGGACTGATGGGACTTAGTTTTTTATTTCAATACGACAAATATTTTGAGCTCATAGGAAACCAGTTTGGCCTCCTTCACAGTCTTCAAGTTAGGTGATTCGTTGTTTGTTTGAAATCTGTTTACCTCCCTGATGAAGGGATTTTTTTAAATAAATGTGACAGTGCCATGGGAATACAGTTATTAAACTGTACTTCAGAACTTTTGGGATTTTTAAAACACCGTGTCTATTCATGTCAGTCAGTATAACTGGGAGTACAGACTTCCACAAATACAATGACAACCAGAACAGGTTTGCTTATGCTGGTCTGAAATCAGAAATAAACCAGGACCAACATTAACACAGCACAACATAAACCTACAGACTTAACCCGAGCAGATGGTGGGACTGGGAACTTGATTCAACAAGAACCAAAAAGGTAACCAACAAGGGAAATGCTTCCAAGGCAATGTGCGCCCAGGTTCTCAAACATGCCTAAGTAAATATACTGATTATGAATCACTCGAAGGAGCTCTCAAACAGCAAATCAATCCATACACAGATCAAAACCTGCAAGACACTGCAAAGAATATTATTCACAAAACTAAAAACCAAAGCCACTTCAAGTGTGCACGCAGATAAACAAATACAATTCCATTTCAACAAACTAGACAGGGTTCAAAGATCCCGGACAAGCCCCCAATCATCAACAACTTGCCCAGATTAAGTGCTGTACAGGTACCTTCTAAAGATTTTAAAAAATTAAAAACACTCAAGGGCCTCAGAAATTATTCATTGTATCAAGGTAAGATTTTGCATATATTCTATTAAAAATGCTAAAAAAAAAAAAAAAAAACAAAAAACAAATCAGCTGATTCTGAGCGGGTCAGGTGGGAACGTCAACCAGAACCGCCTCCAAGTCAACTCAGTGGCTTGATTGTTACTTCTAAGCTTGGCTTAGCATTAACACTCAGTGTTTTCTTTAGGAAATAGTTAGCTCAGAGTGCTAATAATAATAATAGAGGCTTACTTTAGACATATATTTTACATTTGTCTTTAATTTTGTGTTTGATAATAATGAAAAGAAAACATCATCATCCTCCACTCACTTAAAACATCACGGTGACTGAGATAGACAAACTTGTCTTGACAGCAAAGATTGATAATATTTGCTCAATTTTGTAACCACATCATTACACGGTGCTAAAATTTCCTATGCAAAACACAAACGCTGCTAATCCAACAGCACAGATGTGTATTTGTCTGCATGCATGCAAACGCACTCTCTATACGTCGTTGTGAACCTAAGCCCCGTGTGTGCATGTCTGCAGAGTCTTATGGCATTTGCAGGGCCTCTGAGGGTATTCAAACATTCAAAGGCTGAGAGAGGTGGAGGATACGGATGGTGCGCCAGCATCTAAAAGGCGGGGGGAGAAAAAGGATGGAGCGAGGGGGCTAATTAACATATTAATGACCCCACCTTCCTACAGCTTCTGTCGGATAGTCCAAACACTTTGATAAGTATGCAAATGAGAGCCGCACCATCTGAAGAGGGAATTAGCTCTGCCAGAGAGAAAAGGGAGGGGGCAAGGGAGGGAGGAAGGAAGGCAGGGAAGGAGGCAAGAAAGGATAGAGTGTTAGGAAGGGGAAGAGGAGGAAGGAGAGTCGGGCATGCTGATGAACTGATATCTCCATGTTTATTTTAGCTGTCTTTAATTATCTTCTGTGCACAGCGTGCCTTGGTGTGTTATAAAACCACGAGTGGTGAAAGAAAAGACTTCCATTCTTGCTGCTCTTGGATCGATGCAGCGGCGCCCGTCAGCCCTGCGGCGATGTGCAGAATGGCTGCAAGGGCTCAAGCCCGTGGGCGGCTCGGAGCGACGACCCCGAGCAAAAAAGGGTGGATCAGTGTAACGCAGCCTATGGTGGAGCTATAAGGACGAGGGAGACGTGTGGGTGAGACAAAGAGAGGAGAGTGGATCTGTGCCGTGTCGATCGCTTCCTGTTTGGCCTCGTTTCAGCTCTAACGCTGACGATCTAAAGCCCTCTTCCTCGGCCAGGCGGTGACCACCTCATCTCTTTTGTGAGGGAGCAGGAGTCTGACAGGGGAAAAATGAGGAGCTTTAGCCGTTATCCTCCTTACTTAACTGTTCTCAACACTTCAGAGATAAAGCACAGAGGGACTGACAGCAGAAATCTCTGTGTTCAAAGTGAAATCGAGCAAATCTGGATTTGATTTCCTTGATGTATTTATATTTTTTGCACTCAGTTTCTCAGGATTTTGCAGCTTCAGTTCCATTTTTGGATGAAGAACTGCACACAACATAAAAATATCTGCACGAATCTTGGCCTTTGTTTGAAATCAGGGGAATTCTTAACACCATAATTAGCAGAAGCCTGTGCTGTCCTAGTTATGTAAGATGGCTCTTTTTGTCTTTTTGAAATTGGATTACCGCAGGAGGAACCATTTATTTCAGAACTGGGGGGGCTGGGGGTAATTTTTATATCTCACAGTCTCCGGCAGAAAGCTGTCCTCCGCCGTCGAGCCCATGCGCAGTTCTTATACACCCCAATAAACATGATTAGCATGGCAGACTGTAAATATGCAAATGACAGAGGAGATGTGGAGCGAATGTTTATGCTGTGAGCTTTCCCGTCTGCACAAACTCGCCTCCCCGTCTATCTCACGGTGAGCTTTATGGAGACGGGGTCCTCTCTTAAAGCCACCTTTGCTTTTTTCTTTCATAAAAGAAATTCATCCATGTAATTGGAGCTTTAAACGTGAAAGGATGCCTTTTCCTTCAGTGTCTTTGCTGCTTTAGCTGCGCACAGACGAAGGCAGCTGCAATGGCCGCACGCTGAAAGCACCCTCTCTAAACAGCTTCTTCCCACATGAATCTGAATTATGCTCTATATGCGTGCCTTTCTGCTGCACTCTGACTTCAATTAGCCATCCTGCACATCTATGATTACCGTGCCAGTTGATGGTGACTGAAAAGCCAGACGTGATGTCTGTAACCGAGAGAGTCAGAGACCCCACTGGTGTACTGCGGCTGAGACCTGAGATCCCACTGCCTCAAATGATTTACATTCTGTATAATCTATGAAAGCGACTTAAATAAAGTTAATCTGAGTGGATGAAATGTGCGCTACAGCGCAGCTGCTGCTGTATTTTTCATGCATTTATTCACCAAAGTGGATCTTTTCTTCTCTTTCAACCTTAACATCTTTATTGTCACTCCATTACAGCAGCTTTGCATGATTCACAGTCCAAAATAATCCTTTTTTACGTCACACCGGTGCAGCTCCTCAGATCGTCCTCTGTACGAAACAAGCTGCTTTAGCTCCTCCTTTCCTCTGATTGGCTGCCCCTCCTAAACAAAGGTAGGTGGGGCTTCTTTGCACAAGATGACCATATTAAGAATATCCCCTCTCTATGACATCACCTCGATCTAAAAGTAGAAAAAACTCTGACAATCTGTTCAGGGATTACTGCACATCCGCTGATTATTAGAAACTTGGGCCATATTTAATGTGAATGTCACTCCTCCAAAATCAGAACAGGTCCATTTACCATATGCAAGCCTGATATTGATAACATTACCTAGACACTGTTAATGCACTCGATTTTGGTCCAAAAAAAGCATTTACCCAAACATATTTATTTATGGATCAGCCGCATTAAACCTGGAGCGGTTCTTAAAATATATTGAATTTATAGATTTGTTTTTTTATAACAATTCTCTAACAATGATATAATAACAAAGGAAGGCAGATCAGGATATAAACTAATGTGTAGATAAATATTAAAGTATAAATATTTTAAAAAGAAAGACTGAAAATTATGTAAAATCAGCCTTTAAAGTATTATCAGTAAAATCAGATCAAAAAGGTTTGTGTTGGTTTTTGGGATTTTTTCACATAAATCAACCGTTTTAATCTTACAAATTATTAGTTTTTCATATTAATCTCTTTACCCAGCACTATATTTTTCTCTCACTGCATTTGTAACTGTGATCATGTAGTGTCCATGCAGAATAGGATTTTAAACACACATACGCAGAGCCGAACGGCCCATGTGACCCAGCTCGGCCCGCTCTATGCAAAGTCAAGCGTGTTCGCCCTGAAGACTATCAGCTCTCCGGGGAGAGAGGCCATCGAGCAGCATTATCGACATTATAGACGCCTCAGCCTGGAGATAGGCTTCCCATCGATCCCCTGATTAATTACTATCTGCAGGCAGCAGCACAGTGAGGGATGGAGGAGGAGGAGGAGGTGAAAATGATAGAAAAGGGGGAGAAAGACTGAAAGAGAGGGGGAGAGAGCAGGGAGAGTACACCTTGGACTATCTATGAATATCAGCTAAAGGCTACGCAGTAATCTTCCAGGTGGAATATTATTTATTGATATATAGGTAGGCAGGAACCCTTATCTTACCCCCCGAACACACAGCCAAGGACAAAGTGAAACTCACACATTACTGTGGTGGAAACAACTCGCAAAGACGAGTAGAGGACACTGAAGCATCCACACTTAGACTTTCAACCAGGTTACACAACATGGCTAATAGAGAAAAACAAGCATGCCACATGTTTATTCGAGCCTCTGTGCGCACTGTCAGCACCTCCTCGTCTTAGCCTCCACCATCTTAGGTCTTGGGAGCCAGAAGAGTCCATATTGGTTAAGAGCTAGCCTGGATTGCACAGTGTATCCACAGCTTTGTTAGGAGCTGTTCGGGTATTTCACAGAGTGACACGGCCCGAATGGAGGCGCATAAGCTTATTGACTTATGTTACAGCAGGTCGACAGTCTCAGGGGGACGAGGAGTGTAGCCGCAGCCTTTAACTGGAGTTCATTAATGGTAACTGCTTGTCCTGACCAGTCGCCGTCCTCAGGGGAAGGAAAATAAACAACCAAAACCTGCACTTCCTCTAATGTCCACTCGAAAACTGAGTCAGGCCATTATTGGGTTGTGGCCTCTCTGACTAACAGCTAGGCTTCACCTGAACTGGACCCCTGAACCATGTATGGAGCATTTTAATGACATTATCCACCAACGGTGTGGCTGCTGTGGTGTTACTTAACGCTGGGTATCGATTCGATTCCGACTCACAAGGTCCCTATTCGATTTGATCGTAACGTTACCAACAGACCACCCAGGAAGTCTGAGCTCGTTTTGAGGGAAATTCAAGGATTTTATTTGGCAATGCAGAAGTGCCTTAAATGTGCCTTACTTTTAATGGCCACAAGGGGGCAATACACGTGGTTGCCTACTTTAAATTGCCCTTTAAAGTTAACGTCACTTACAACCTTATGGAAGTCAAATAATTTGCTGTAATGAGCACATAAACCTCATTTAAACCAGGAAGTCCTGTTTTTCAAGGAAGACCTGGCCATGAAGGCACAACATTAAATCATATAAAACATGAATAACATAAAACTTTATAAAAGCTCTCAACTCTCCCTGAGAGACAAAAGCCTCCAGCTTTAGAGAGCTTATTGGTGACCAGGAAGGTTCAAAGGTTATGCAAAGGTTCAAAATAAGAAAATGTTCAGAGAAAGTCCCGGGTACCCAACAAGAGCCGACTGTGATTAGCATAAATCACAGCAGCTGTTTGAAGGTGTAAGGACACTTCACAGGTAGCTTTGTACAAACAAACAGGTTTGTGCTGCTGTCTCGTTAGGCTGAATGAAGAGCTTGACTCTGTGTACAGCCAGCTGAGTAAAGTATGGTGTCATCTGCATAAAGGTGCACTTTAGCTGTAAACATATTCTTTGCTACATATGTTATTAATGATAGTGCAAATTAAACTGGGCCAGAAACTGAACCATGGTGGACTCCTCTGAAACTCTTCAGGAAACCTGACATCTGCACGGTCGCTCCTGAAGCTCCCAGCAGCATCACCGAGTCTGCCTAACAGCAGCTCGACACAACCAAACCGGACTCGGACAGATCGACAAATATAACAACACAATTACTCTTCTGGTCCATTAATATTGTGATTTGTTCCCAACATAGCTCTTGGTGCCATGACCCAGTCGAACGTCACACTGAGTTTCACCTAAGATATTAATATCAGCCAAACATTTTCAGCCAAGAGTTTATTTCAGATTAACAGGGTGATAATTGTTTAACCTCCTAAGACCCGAACTCTTCCACGGCATGCATTTTTAACTTCTCTTTGATATTTGGGCTGATTGGGAACCGATGAATGTAAAAACAAAGAATTACCAGATTCTTTTTTTTTTTTTTTTTTTTTTCAGATTTTTTTT
>VUQO01027621.1:0-17423 GCA_015106655.1 Coptodon bakossiorum | reverse complement strand
TTAATAAACTCGGCCGTCTGCTCCTTGCTATCTAAACTATAACAGGACACTGGCGTAAATTCTCGACCGTCTCACACTTCTGTTTAATCAGTTTTCTGTTTGACGTTTATTCAGCATGTGAAAATCCCGGAGGAACCCACCTGATGGATTAATAAAATTTTACTTAATGTAATCTAAGTGAATAACTTTGATCTCACCATTGACCATTGAAAGCCCCGGCCTGCTATCGAGCGGGTGGGTAACAGACGTCTCAGAAAACGTTGGCGCACTTTTGCAAATATGCGATGTCTTGATAAACCAAGCAGTTAATTAAAGTTTACACAGCTACATTCTCACCTGAAAATATGTTAAAAGTTTATTTTGTGACCCAGAAAGAGTAATAAGAGTAATATTAAAACTTAGTAGCGGCCGCCATTGCAGGAAACAGGAATTGGCTGGGCCGCGCTATGAATTCTGGGATATGGTGAGCCACAAAGGACACACCCAACCCATCCTTCAAATTTGGGGAAATAAAGGACGCATTTGAAGGAGTCGATGAATTGGGACAGCCTTCATCGCCTGGCTGTGGCGTAATCGGCCTCCGGAGGATGCAGCTTACGTTTTGGGACACAGCTACAGAGGGAGCAATCAGGGAATGGGAACAGGAGACACAGACCTTCAGAGTAAAACAGGAAACAACAAGTGAACTTACAGACTCACATGCACACACTGCAACAGAGGGAACAGGGATGTGAGACCAGGGCTGACACAAACACAGACTGGACACAGATCAGAGGGAGAATGGAAACCAAAACCTAAGAACTACAAAATCTCACACCAAGAAGAACTGAGGAAAATAGAAATACAAAACAGAAAGCAAAACCTTCACAGTAATAAACAAGATGCGAACACAAAGGTACAAAACTGAAAACCTTGGGTCAACAACACAGGTACCCTAACGCACTTCAGTGACATGGAGGGTTGGAGTGGATCTCATCCTGAAACAGAGAGCACAAATAATCAGTACTCTGTGATTGTACCATTGATATTGGTAGTAAAGTTAACAGCAGCAGAAAAAATGGCATTAGCAACACTAAATCCACACACAGAGTGGGTTAAGACTAGTAGCTGACTTCAAAGTGGCTGCATCCATCTTGGCTTTAGCATTTTAGTAACATTAGCAGCAGTAGTTCAAACTAGTAGCAGAAGTAGAACTTTGAGGTGAATGTTGTGGTGATTTGGTGCTCTGTACATTATATTGAAATGAAAAGCAGTAATAGTTACAACTGATATTAGCATTAATGTCTTTTTAACAAACACAGCTAAAATGTATATATGTACATGTGTACTGTATAACTGGTGTCAGTAGTCCCAGCTGGAACTGTTTACCTGGGCAGTCTCTGCAGTCCAATTGTTCACAGGTCGAGGGCTGCGCAGCAGGAGAGATTTTGTCTTCACCCACAGAGACATAAAAGCCACAACTGCCAGCAGAGCAATAACCAGTTAACTGTCAATCAACATCCTCACTGAGAGACTCATAAACATGTGAGCTTGACCCCAAAATGATTACTGTGTTCATCTGGACGTAGCCTCAGGTCAGAGAAATGTTTTGTCACTCATCTAAGTGACCTCTTCAGATTCCGAGACTGAATTTCTTTACCTGTATGATTAAGCATGCATCAAAACATGTGACGTTTTCCCTAAAACTAAATAATAATTACAATGATAATCAGATCTAGGTAGAGTGTGATCCAGATTAAAAACTAAAATAAATGCCTTCTTCCTGTTTTTCTTCCTGCAGTAATCTAACATGTTTTATTACATTCAGCTTGGTTGATTTTGAGTGATCTTCCAGCACAGGAAATAGCTCAGTGCTACGAATATTATTAATATCGGCTCTGCCTATGTTAATCCAACAAATAAGACTCACCCAGTATGACAAGGGTGATGGCAGTAATGAGGAAGGCTGAGTGGTATATGATGATGAGGTGATGCTGTGATATGGAGCTGCTCTGCTGCTGAGGGTCTGACTCAGAGGTTGGAGAGATATCTGGAGAAAAAAAAACTGGAAAAAAGGGTGAAGATGAACTGAGAATCGAAAACAAAAAAAAAACAAAAATAAAATCAAATTCCTAAACTTTGACACAGTCAGGAGGAGGTGAGCGTGGCAGGCTTTTCAAGTCCCATTCTTGATTCACTTCCTTTGTTTCCTAGTGTCTTTTTTAACTTATCACCACATTATCTTTTAAGTCTTCCTTACCAGAAACAGACCATACAGTTTTTAGAGGTTTCTTAAATTATTTTTTCTACATATGTTGTTTCACATTTTAACACTGAATGATTGCAGTTGTTGATTACCATAAACATGTCAGCATTTTACTTATTTTGCTTCTCTTGTTTTCAGAGTTAAAGTCAAAAACTTTGTACTTACCTGAGACGAGGTGGAAAGTGTCCACAAAATGAATGCTGCCATTTCTGTTGATGCCACAGAAGTAAAGCCTGCAGTCCTCTGCTCTGAAGTTTTTAATCACGAGTTTGTTTCCCAGGACTGAAAATTTGGTTTCAAAATCAGGAGAGGTAAAATGTGTTGAAGAAATCTGGCAGCTGACACATGCTCTGAACTGGCTGTAGATCTCCATGTACCAGTGGGTGCGTGATGTCTGATTGGAGCAGGTTAGAGTGACATCGGTCCCCAGCTCTCCTCTGACCTCGGTCACCTTCTCGGCCTCTGCACAGAGCAGAAGCACCAACAGGATCATCCACAGGAGAACCATGATCAGCTTCAGCATCCACAACAAGACAGAGTCGTCTGAAAGCAGCTCAGCTCTGATGGACTCTGACGTCCTCTACACTTCCTGTCCCAAATGCTGACTTCAGCCTATATGACACCTGATAAAATACCACAAGTACCAAGTACCTTACAGGAAGTCCAACTTGTGCACCTTCACTGTGAACGCTGCTGGATGGGTTAATATGAAAGACTTTCTGTTGCTTTGTGATGAATTTTAATTATGGCACTGCAGTATTTAAAGTACAGGAAAAAAGTGTTGAATTTAACACTAACAAAGTCAAAGTATGTGTTAACATTTTGAGCTTTAATGCAACGCTTTTCAAGGTTTTGCATTAACACAACTGGACAGTGGCAGCTTGTCCACTGAGACACAGAAAGAGGAACAAGTGGGAGAAAAAAACATTTAAATTAAAAGAGCAAATCAATGAAATTAATCTTCACCAAATCTCAAAGCCATTTATAAAATAAAACTCTTTTTGGAAAGATTCATTTAATTGGAATTCTAATAAATAGCTCAACAATGACCTCTACAGGATGGAGGAGGCTTCTCCCCGTCTGATTATGGCTGATTACTTCCAGCCGAGTGTCCCATCCCCTTATCCTCTTTGTATTTAGTCGTCTGTCTTCCTCTGCCTGTTGTTGTGCTGTCCCATGTAGCTGTGCAGTTTTCCGTGTTCCTGGTTTGCCTAGCTCCCTAGCGCCTCGGGTGGAGCCAACTGGTGTCTGGCCCGTTACTGCATCCTGCTACATCGGCTGGAGAATCAGGAGACCCCATCCAGCTGCCTGCTGCAACCTACACGCTGCCTGCTGCAGCACCTCCATCTATCTATCTATCTATCTATCTATCTATCTTAGATAGATAATATCGATTTTATTTTTCAAGTGTTGTGATTTGTGTACCTTGTTTAAAAGACTATCTCTTTTTGTTTTTACATTTTGATTGTCTGATATTAATTCCAGAACCACGAATACATGAAAACCTTTTCAATCATACCACGGTCAAAAGCTCCCAGTTAAACATACCTGAAAAGTTACACTCACGTCTCAACTGAAGATTATTAATGTATTTATTTTGGTGTGATTTCAGTTTCGCTTTTGTGCCTCTTCACAGTAATAATATGTTCCTATTCAATATGATTTGTTCAGCAGCTGACAGTCGTTTGCTTGCTGATGTTCCTAGATCATGTTACCTAGGTAATTGTCTAATGCAGAGATGTCAAAGATAAGGCCCAGGTAACAGAATCAGCCCTGTAAAGACTCCAGCTTGGCCGACTGAGTGTCTTTAAAACTGTGAAGCAGGGCATAGATTTTGGACATTTAACTGTCATTTCATAAGGTTTACAGTTGATAAAGACCCCCATTGCCATTCAAAATACACGTATGTAATAGATAAATAATCATATATCAAAATTAATTCAGCTGGGGTTTTGCTAATCCAACCCACTTATGATCAAAGAGGGCTTTATAGCCCACGATGTAAAATACGTTTAACACCCCAGCTGTAATGTATTTACTCCATGTCATATGTCAGTCAGTAATATTCCTCATTGTAATAGTCCATTTGATTTCTTTCACTCATCAAATAAAAAAAGATTCTGACTGTAATAGAGGACACATGTTTTATTAGAGGTAACCACAGCAGTAATATAGTTTGATTTAATATACAGAGTCAAAGATCATCATGAGTTTAACATGTGTGAGCAGATCAGGTGTCTTCAGCTTCATTTTCTCATACTATAACATTTTTTATTACATTATGAAATAACATTAATCATAACTGATAAATGCTTCTTTAACATCGCTTCAATGATATGGAGGGTTGGAGTGGATCTCAGCCTGAAACAGAGAGCACAGAGACTTAGTACTCTGTGGTTGGACCATTGATATTGGTAGTAAAGTAGTAAAATGGCATTAGAGACACTAAATCCACACACAGAGTGGGTTAAGACTAGTAGCTGACTTCAAAGTGGCTGCATCCATCTTCGCTTTAGCATTTTAGTATCATTAGCAGCAGTAGCGCCTTGAGGTGAATGTTGTGGTGATTTGGCACTCTGTAAATGAAGTAGTAATAATTACAACTGATATTAGCATTAATGTCATTCTAACAAATACAGCTCACATGTATATATGTATATGTGTACTGTATAACTGGTGTTCTGACTGGATCAGATCAGCACTCACACTAATGTCAGTGTTAGCAGCTCCAGCAGTGGTTTGTTTACCTGGGTGCTCTGCAGAGTCTCTGTAGCTGGTCACAGGCTGAGGGCTGCGCACCTGGAGAGATTTTGTCTTCACCCACAGAGATGTAAAAAGCACAACTGCCAGCAGAGCAATAACCAGAGAGAGTTTATATTAAAGCTGCAGATAGACTCATAAACATGTGAACATCACTTTTTGTTAAAAGTAAATAATAGTAATAATGACATGAACATGAATATTAACAAGTTATATTAAAAAATAGGTTTAGTGTTTTATCTTTCAATTTGAAGTAGAACACAATCCTGATAAACACCAGAGTTTGTCATAGTGGCCCTGAGAGGTCAAACGAGATTCAGTTTAAGGTAACACCAACAAAGAAAAACTGCAAAAGCATACGAAACAAAATGGAATAAAAAAAGACCACAAATGTTCAATAAAACACAGCTGAAATACAAAATAAATCAGGAAAGACAATAAAGATGTTTCTCATGACACAAACTTCAATGACAAGCTGCAGAACTGACAGAAATCAAAACATGCAAACAACTTGACTGAAGCTACGTCCTCCACACTAATGCATTTTCGTTTGAAAAAGCATCGTTTTCTCTCCGTTTTGGCCTCCCGTCCACACTGAGACGGCCTTTTCACTCATGGAAAACACAGCGTTTTGAAACACTCTGGAAAGTGCATACACTTGAAAACTGTGCTTTCGCATCACAGTGTGTACAGCGAAAACTGAGACTTTCTAAAAAGATGACGCATGTTAGTCATATGATGAAAATGCCGTATTCAAATCTATCCAGGCTAGTGTGGATGTAGGCTGGGACACTTTCAAAAAATGCCCAGAGTTCATCAGTGTTGTGAGTGAGAAAAGATGCAGGGCAATGTGTGTTTGAATCACATGATTAATATAATACAGTACACATGTTTGCTGTTAGCTTTTCCTGATTTATTTCTTCAGGTTTTTTTTGTTTTGTTTTTGTTTCGCTTGACTCTTTTTGGGGGAGTTTTTTTAGGATTCAAGGAGCTTTATTGTCATTCGCATCACATGTTTAAATGAGGTGGAATGAAATTATGTACACACGGTCCCACAATGAAAAGAAACAGAATAACGAAGAAACATATTTCTTTTAAAGTAATAAATAATAGTTTTTTTAAAAAAAACCCAAAAAACCCCAAAACAGAATAACATGTAATGAATGTCTGTAATGAAATAATACGATAAATAGAGTGCAACAACCTGACCAGTAGAGATTATGGATATAGAATGTAGGTATAAATACTTTACCAGCAAAAGGGTATGATAACTGTTTTTTTATCTGTTTTCTAGTCCTTTCGACCTCAGGCTCACCGTACTTAGAGGGTTTTTTTGTTGTTGTTTTTGCTGCAATATGTTTTATTACATTTAGCTCGCCTACATTGGTGATACAAATATTGATCAGTGCTAAAGCAGCAGCTGTTAAATTAGTAACTCACCCAGTATGACAAGGACGAGGGCGGTAAGGACGAAGACTGAGCGGTAAATGATGACCAGCTGATACTCTGATATGGAGCTTTTCTTTTGCTGATGACCTGAAACAGAGGATGGAGGGAAATGTGGAAAAGATGAAGATGAACTGAGAATCTAAAGCATACAAAAAACACACAGACAAGTTAAATTCAGAAACTTTGATGAAGTCAGGAAGAGATAATACTAGCAGGATGTTCCAGTCACTTTCTTAAATAATCGTGTGAATATAAACAAGAATCACTTTGGAATTTCATCGACTTATTTTTGCAAGTATTTCTTAGAAAAGCAAACTTTACAATTTTTTTAATAAGAAAAAAACTTCTGCTTACATGACACAACATGGAACGTGGCGATAAGATGAATGTCCTTTTTTTTGATGCCACAGAAGTAAAGCCTGCAGTCCTCTGCTGTCAGGTTTTTAATCATGAGTTTGTTTCCCAGGATTAAAAATTTGGTATCAAAACCAGGACAGTATAAAGGAGAAGTTGAAGAATGACTGTGTCCAATATATCCTTTGAATTGGGTGTAGATCTCCATGTACCAGTATATATCTGGGGACTGATTGGAGCAGGTTAGAGTGACATTGGTCCCCAGCTCTCCTCTCACCTTGGTCACCTTCTCGGCCTCTGCACAGAGCAGAAGCAGCAACAGGATCATCCACAGGAGAACCATGATCAGCCTCAGCGTCCACAACAAGACGGAGTCGTCTGAAAGCAGCTCAGCTCTGATGGACTCTGACGTCCTCTACACATCCTACCCCAAATGCTGACTTCAGCCGATATAACAGACTGATAAAATCCCACAAGCACCAAGTACCTCACAGGAAGTCCAACATGTGCACCTTCACTTTGAGCGCTGGGATGGGTTAATATGAGAGACTTTCTGTTGCTTTCTGATTAATTTAAATTTTTAATTAATACAGAGCAAAGTGTTAACAAAAACAAAGTGAATATATGTGTCTAGAAATGTGTAGGTCAATGCAACATTAAACTGCGCAGGTTGCAAGCAGCCAAATGCACAGTGGAGGAGAGCGAGGAGGCTCTTTGTTTTGAGTCTACTATGTGGGAGGTTATCTGTGAGGACCATGGGCCCACTCCTGAAGACCTTCTATGACTCTGGTGGCCCCAGCCATCTTTTACGGTGTGCTCTCCTGGGGAAGCAGCATCTCTGCTGGGGACAGGAAGAGACTGAACAGGCTGATCCGCAGGGCCAGCTCTGTTCTAGGATGCCCTCTGGACCAAGTGGAGGTGGTGAGTGACAGGAGAATGGTGGCTAAGCTGTCATCTCTGTTGGACAACATCTCCCACCCCATGCAGGAGACTGCAACAGCACTGAGCAGCTCCTTCAGTGGCAGGCTGTGGCACCCACAGTGTGGGACGGAGAGATTTCGCAGGCCCTTCCTCCCCACTGCTGTCAGACTCCACAACAAAGACTTCACGACTGACCAAACACACACATAAACACATGTGCAACAGCAATAACACTAACACAATAACACTGCACTCTTTTTCTGACAACGTTGTACTTTACTCAGTTGTATATAGTATTTTATTCTATTCTATTGTGTACAGTATCTTATTCTTATCATCTTATTCTATTCCGTTGTTTTTCAAATTTTTGATATGTAACTTTGCAATGTCCACTTTCTGCTGTAACAAAACAAATTTTCCACGTGTAGGACGAATAAGGGTTATCTTATCTTAACTCAAGCAGACAGTGTAAACTGAGACACAGAAATAAAGAGAAAGAGGTACAAGTGGGAAAATTTAAAAGTTAACTTTTTACAAAGAGCAAGTCAATGAAATTAATTTTTACCAAATCTCAGAGCAATGTATAAAATAAATGTGTTTTTGCAAAATTTGCAAAAAACATTTTTGCATAATTTTATTGTAATTTTATTAAACATATCAGCAGCGACCCCTACAGGTAGGAGAAGGAAGTGTGTGAGTGTGTGGATAGAGCAGGGGTGGGCAATCTCAGTCCACGAGGGCCGGTGTCCCTGCAGGTTTTAGATGTGTCCTCGAACCAACACAGCTGATTTAAATGGCTAAATTAGCTCCTCAACACGTCCTGAAGTTCTCCAGAGGCCTGGTAACGAACTAATCATGTGATTCAGGTGTGTTGACCCAAGGTGAGATCTAAAACCTGCAGGGACACCGGCCCTCATGGACTGAGATTGCCCACCCCTGATATAGACTGTGATAGTAGATTATAATATTTATTTATATTTAGTACAGGAATAACAAGTTTTTCAAGTGTTGTAAGCTTGTTTGAAATCTGTTTTTGTTTTTGCTTCATTTTGATTGTGTGATATTAATTTCATAAGGATGAATCCACGATACCTCCCAGTTCAACACCGAAAAAGTTACACACACACGCAATTCAACATTAATTAATATATTTAATGTATTTATTTTGGTGTGATTTCATAGTCTCACTTTCTTGCATCTTCCCAGTAAAGATGTGTTAAAATTCACAGTAACTCGTTCAGCAGCTGACAGCTGATCTCTTGCTGATGTTTCTGTATCCGGTTAGCCTGGTAACTGTCTAATAGGGTAGGGTTGTCAAAGATAAGGCCCACAGACAGTCTGGTCCAGTGGGTAGCTTTAGAAAATGTCAAGCAGTTGACAGGTTTTGCACTATTAACTGTATTCTCATAACTTTTACAGCTTTTCCTGCTCATAAAAAATAATTGCCATTCAAAATACACTAAGTTAAGTAACTAATACATAAATGATAATCAATGCATGTTTAATGACAGATACGTTTTTTCACTATCGCCTTCAATAAAGTATGGTACTTTAAAGTCCGTCTACCCTAAAAAAACAACACAGATTCTGTAGCTTAATGAAAAATGTTAGTCTTTTAATTGTAAGTCTGAGCAAAGATATACTGTAATTTTACACATTACCACTTAAGACAGTTCAAAGGTAGTGACTGCCACTACCCTATCCATACCGGAAACCCGATCGGTACCACACATGTGCGACAGGCCACTAATTCTGCTCGAAGCATTTTACGATAATTACGGGTCAGAGTATCTGTTAAGATGTTTGCAATAATGCGACATTTCATTATAATGTAGAAAAAACAAAAAATAAAAAGATAGTTATGGATCAGGACTCCCTGATCCGTACGGCGCATGCGCAGATGTTTCTTGTTCTTCTGTTTGGTCTAATGGCCGTTTACTCCCCAGTGTACGAGGATATCGCCACCTGCTGACCGAGCGAATACGCCCTATTGTAAACTGAATTAGCGTCATTACAAATATGTGTTAAATTTGATTTAGTGATAGTCAAGTGTGTTTATGCTTGTCTGTGTGGAGAGGATTGTTGGAATAGTGATGATGATGTCCGCTATCACTGTCATTTGCCAGTAAACAGTTAATCTGGTTGTTGATGATAAACATGTGCTGTAGTTCTCCAGAGGCCTGGTAATGAACTAATCATTTGATTCAGGTGTGCTGACCCAGCGTGAGATCTAAAACCTGCTCTAATGTATTTAGTAAACAATATCACAGAGCAGTAATATAATTTGAATTAATAAACATCACAGTCAAACATGATCATCATGTTTATATTTATTGTTAATTTAGGGACTTTTTTGTGTTAGTGGAGGTTGTGTAAAAGCGTGCTATATAAATAAACGTTGGCTTGTCTTCATCTTTGGTCTCCAAACGGTTACTGCAGAGAAAACTCAAACAAGAACCCGAGCTGAACTCGAGCTTCTGTTTCACAGTGAAACAAATCAAAGAAGACAAGTTAATAAAAAAGTAACAGCAGTCACACAAGAACAAAAAGCATCTGAATCCCAAACTTGAGCTTTGAGTTTCCCAGTCAAACCTAGCTTTGAAGCACATGTTTTAAAGCACTTTTACTTATGTACTTTTCGTAAAAAGATACCATACCCAAAATATTAACTCGGGGAAAAAAAATCATAGTACATTCTGTGGAGTTCAACTCCACTTTGTTGTATAGGTTAGTTTAGTCTGTACAACACAACAGTAAGCATTTATGTTTACAGAAAGGTTTAAATAAACTTGATGTTATAAAGGTGAGTCAGCTTTGATGTATTGGTGGGACTTACACCCTGAAGCTTGAATTCCTGGACTTTGAAAGGTTATTTTGCATTCTGTTTGGGTTTTAGTTTTATTGGTAACTTGTTTTCTCATGTCCTTCCTTATTATCTTGTTTATTCAGTTCCTAAGTTCAGTGCCTGTTAATTTCCATCAGTAATTTGTTCAGGGTATATTAAGGATTTTTGCTTATATTGTTTTAATTCCCTCTTGTGTGTCACGATTGGTTGCAGGGACCCAAGTGCAGAGGAGGTTGGCAGTTCCAAACACTGAGTTTATTTAAAACACCAAGTGCAGAATATATACGGGGGTAGACTCATCTTGCATTTGTTCTCTTCTCCTAACTCCAACACACACATGTCCACACAGCGAGAAGGTCACGGGTCCGGGGAGGAAAACTATCACATAGGAAAGGCAGGTTACACAAAATCACAAGTCTCGCAGGAGCTAACGTTCACAAGCGCTGAGAGGATCACTAACGTGTCTCGCACAACCATCCAGCGATGAGAAGGTCTGCATCCCGTCCTTAAATGGTAGGCACATAATGGCACATAACAGCAAACAGGTGTGTGGGCCAAGAGCGAGAGCCCGCAGTGAGCTCCGTCCAGACAGAGTGGCTAGGAGAGAGAGAGAGCTTTTTGTCCCCCTGTCAGCCGGCTGGGCAGACAGGAGGACCATGGCAGTGAGTTTGTTTTTCTCTGTGACATTTCAGTGTCTTAGTGTTTGTCTCTTTAATTAGTAACTTCCTGCTTTACTTTGGGAGTGAGTTTTCTCCTGTGTGTGCATGACTCATGTGTGATTTGTACAAACATTGATCAGTGCTTGATGTGTTTGAGTTGTGCAGCAGCAGCTGTTGGCTCTACTAATGTTAAATGAATAAATAACCACATATGACAGCAGTAATGACGAAGACTGAGTGGTACATGATGAGGAGCTGATGCTTTGATGTGGAGCTGCTCTGCTGCTTATGGTCTGACTCAAGTGCGATCTGTGAAAAAAGAACACAAAAATGATCTGACAGATAGATGGTGTATATATAGATAGATGGTGTATACTTCCCACATGAAATAACTTCCTTTATTTATTGCTCTATTGATACAGTCTTCAACAGCAGTTGTTAGTTACCATAAACATATGTCAGTGTTTTTCTTCTTTTTCTTTGCTTCTGTAGTTTTCAGCATTAAAGTAAAAAGCCTTGTCTTTACTTGAGACGAGGCGCAAGGTGTGCACAAAATGAATGAGGTCTATTCTCCACCTGCCACAGAAGTAAAGCCTGCAGTCAAGTTTTTAATCATGAGTTTGTTTCCCAGGACTGAATATTTGGTTTCAAAACCAGCAGAGTAGTGGGTAAACTCAGAATGACTGTGGCTGATACATGTTCTGATCTGACTGTAGATCCCCATGTACCAGTGTGTGTCTGGTGTCTGATTGGAGCAGGTTAGAGTGACCTCGGACCCCAGCCCTGCTCTCACCTCGGTTACCTTCTCAGCCTCTGCACAGAGCAGAACCACCAACACGATCATCCACAGGAGAACCATGATCAGCTTCAGCATCCACAACAAGATGGAGTCGTCTGAAAGCAGCTCAGCTCTGATGGACTCTGACGTCCTCTACACTTCCTGTCCCAAAGGCTGACTTCAGCCGATATGACACCTGATAAAATACCACAATAGCAAGCACCTCACAGGAAGTCCAACTTGTGCACCTTCACTCTGAATACTGCTGGATGGGTTAATATGAGCAACTTTCTGTTGCTTTGTGATGAATTTTAATTATGGCACTGCACGTACGGGACAATGTGTTGAATTTAATGCTAACAAAGTCAATGTAGGTGTTATTAATTTTGAGCATTAATGGAACACAACTGGACGGTGGCAGCTTTTCCACTGAGACACAGAAAGAGGAACAAGTGGGAGAGAAAAATATTTTTAATAAAGTCAGTTCAGTAGCCTTTGTCAAATATCAGAGTGATGTACGAAATAAACATCTGTTTTTAAAGAATGACTTATTATTTTTATTGGAATTCTATTAAAATGTCTCAGCAGTGACCCCTACAGGCAAGTGTAGCTATAGAACGTGTTCTTGCTGTATGTTGAAACAAATATATACACTGTGATTGTAAATTATTTTATTCATTTATTTCAGGTATGTTCAGGTGTTGTCATTTGTACAGTTTGTTTGAAAGAAGATTTGTTTTTGGTTCTACATCTGTTTAATGGGGTAATTTTAATTCTGGAAGCATGAAGCTCTTTCCAATCACACCAACGTCAAAACCTCCCAGTTAATAAATAATAGATGAATATTTAAATGACACAAAAGCATTTTTATATGTCACAAAAGCTGTGTAATTTTACAATCCATCCACTCAAAAAACGGTTCAATCAATTTCATTGATTTTCTTTAATTTAATCATATTTATCTAAATTGAATCCAGTTACCTAAATAACCATGTACAGTGGGATGCAAAAGTTTGGGCAACCTTGTTAATAGTCATTATTTTCTTGTATAAATCGTTGGTTGTTACAATAGAAAATGTCAGTTAAATATATCATACAGGAGACACACACAGTGATATTTGAGAAGTGAAATGAAGTTTATTGGATTTACAGAAAGTGTGCAATAATTGTTTAAACAAAATAAGGCAGGTGCATAAATGTGGGCACTGTTGTCATTTTATTGACTCCAAAACCTTTAGAACTAATTATTGGAACTTAAATTGGCTTGGTAAGCTCAGTGACCCCTGACCTACATACACGGGTGAATCCAATAATGAGAAAGAGTATTTAAGGGGGTCAATTGTAAGTTTCCCTCCTCTTTCAATTTTCTCTGAAGAGTAGCTTCAGAGAAGCGTTGTTAGTGGAGTAGTTAAATATTATATATATAGAACTGAAACTTTTTATTGTAACAACCAACGATTTATACAGGAAAATAATGACTATTAACAAGGTTGCTCAAACTTTTGCATCCCACTGTAAAGCATTTCCTCATATGTCAGATGTCAATCTATTCTTTATTTCACTTTCATCGGTAATAATTTCACTCGCTAACTTTGAAATTAAACACCAGTTGTATTTGCTCATTCTCACTTGAACTGGTGGAAAGTTATTCATCACCTATTGCCACTGGCTGATGCATCACTTCCTGTGCGGATGCAGGAGAGATCAGCTAAACAGATTGAATCAGGATGTCTGATTGTGTGGTAGGCTGCTGGACAATGTGGGTAAAAGCAGATGAACAGTCAAAGCTGAGTGATTCATGTATTCCAGTAATTCTTTTAAAAAAGTCTGAAATGCTAATTTAACTGAGTTTCCACGGAGTCACAGAAAAGGAGGAGGCCACTGGGCTTTAGAGCCGCCTCAGTGTGAGTAATTGTTTCTCGGGAAAGTGTATAATTAACACAGGAAATTACTTCCTTTTTCATGCTTTATTTTTACACTTTCAGACAAGCGTTGGACAAAAGAAGTATTTGTGCTAACAGAATATTTACAGATACATAATATTATACTGCTTTAAAAACTACAATTGCTTCTTCAATTACACACAATCCTGTTTATTAGAGCTGCTCTTAGTACAACCGCAAAAATAGTCTTTAATGCATGTATTACAAGATTACTAAGCAGTTTACATGCAATTCTATACGTACTACTACAAATACAATATGCTGTTGACATTACTGTTGACATTATATATGTTTGTACTTCAGTCACTATTGTTGATACTGTTATAAATAGTGCTACCACATCCACTTAGTGCCAGTACTGTAACCGCAGCCCTTAAAGTTTCAGACATGCTTTCAATTTTTAGCTTAAAGGGTTTCAGACTCTCTTAAGCTGCACTTCACATGTTCAAAGTGCTCCAGCTGACACTTGAAGCACATCACATGTTTATATGAAGTTTTACATCATAAGTACGCAGCTGTTTTCTTACAATCCTGATAATACACAAAATGTCAATTTATGTCCTGCAGTAGACAAAAATGCATGAAAATGTGTTGTGGGGGATAAATGTGAAACAATTCAAATTGTCCACAAAAGCAACATCTTTCAGCTTGTGATTATGGGTAAAGAAGTCTTTCAGTGACGTTTTGCCCGTTGGGACTGGATCACCTTTTTCTGAAATAAAACACAAGTAATGAGTACGGAGAAGAAGCAGTACAGTGGTGGAACTTTAAACAGGGTTAGTGATAGTGTTGATGCCGTAGTATTAGCAGTAGCAAACACTGAACAGTTATCAGAGATAAGGGTGGATGTGGCTCAGCTTATGCAGTATGTCATTAGACTGCCCACATATCAGAGTGTACACATTTCACTCAGGTTGTATATGTAACAATTACTAAGTGAGACAAAAAAAAAATGCTGTATGAATATGTTTGAATGGAGAAACCCAGTGCTCTCAACTGTTAGCTTATCCTTCAAATGTTGATTTGTCCCATTTTGAAACCTTGAAGTGATTATTTTCACTCTTGTCTCTGTTTTTGTTTGTTTGTTTGTTTGTTTTTAATGGAGCTACAAGTGACCACCATAAACCTATCAGGCAAATGTTAACTGAGCTCAGAGATCAAGTGAGAAATAATTTCATAGGTCGAAAACAGGTTCATTTTCTCATAAAGATTTCTATAAAATCATATTTTTTAACCAGAGGTGTTGAAAGCAGTAGGATCAATGTCATAAAATTTCTTCTGCATCTTTATTACACAATTTACTTTTATATTGAACCAGTTCTACTACTAGTTCTTGGACATTAGCGATCACAGTATCAGTTTTATCGATGAGAGCAGTGGTTTGTTTACCTGCGCAGCCTTCATTGTGTCTGTGTTTTCATAGATGTGAAGTGAAACATTATTCTTCTGGATCCTTCTGGATTTCCTCTTCAAACACAACACTGCACAAACAGCGCCTGCAACAGATCACTGAGTCACGTCACCATCAAACTCACAATTACACAGGATGTGTGGACTGGTCTGATAAATGTTTCCCAGTCACTTTACTTTAGTGTGATTATGTTCATTAGATAAACACTTATAGATTTGGCAGAGTGTCTGTTCAAGTGTCTTATCTATGATGGCTCACTCACCCAGTATTACAAAGACGATAACAGCAACAGAGACACAGATGATGATGAGCTGACTGAGCCTGCAGTCGCTCTGGGGGTCTGTGATGTTTAGGGTGATATCTGACAAACAAAGAGGAAAGAAGAGCTGAGAAACTGTTAGATTCACAAGTCATGACCTTTCTTTGTGTTTTCACTAGAGTAAAGCTCACACTTTAAAACTGTTTTTGAACTTTATTATTATTTAGAAGCATCAATAGTTAGCCAACAGTTTTGTAAAGCAGTGGATATGTACAGATATGTTTTGTTTTTCTTGCTCACCAGATTCAGATCATTGAGAGGTCTCATTCTCAAATTATCATATCACAGTGCACTGGAGGTTTTCATTTTTAAGTGTGCATGGTGAAGTGTTTTATTTTAAATCACCATCTTTAAATCACCTTTTTAAAAGTTAAACAGGTTTTTAGTTTCTTTGTAACCAGATGTAACCAGATAAAGTGCAAATGAAACTAACCAGTGAGATTCAAAGACAAAGCATCCAAACACGAGACAACTTCTTGGCTGGTAAACTGGTTACGTTATTTATTATCTCCTGTCCTAATGTGGACTCAATCACCACTAACAACAACAAGGACACCTTGAGAGAATTTACTTTTTTGAGTTTTAAAAGAGAGAAAATAGTTATGTGTACAAACCGCATGCTAGACGCTTCCTTGAATTTGTGGTGAAAGTGAGTGTCACCAAATCAAGTGTTGGACATGTTGAGATCAATTAGATTGACCTTTAAAGTGGAAAGCTTAGAAAAGACAAAAAAGTAGTTGATGTGATAAACTGTGGATTCATAAAATTTCCAGATGAGTGAATTTTGTTTAATTTTAGGACTTACTAACACCCATACAGGTCGGAGTTGAGAACAAATATTGATATTTAAAAATAACCTAACCACATAATGCACTGTTTTCATACACACAACAAGACCTCACATTCAACAGAAATAGAGGAAAATATTTCAGAAAGTGGTAAACAGAACGTTAACTCTGTGTCTGAGATGTGCTGATACAAAATGTAATGTACTGCAAAGAAATCCAGGCCTGAACACCAGCGAGACGCAAAGAAAGCTATTCGAATAAAATTAAAATCGGTCAATTTTTTTAAAAAGCCCATGATGCGAGAATGAAGCTACTTCACACTGTGTTACTCCACGTGTTCCTCCATACAGGACGTAATATAAAACAAATAAACAAACAAACAAAAAAAACCTTGGCACTTACTTGACACGAGGTGGAAAGTGCGATGCTGTCAGGTTTTTTAAACTATGCTTTACTTACTAATGGATCATGGGGCCTGAACAATAACTAATAAAGTTTAATAAACTCTGGCACTTACCTGAGACGACGTGGAAAGTCTCCACAAAATGAATGCTGCCATCTCTCTTGATGCCACAGAAGTAAAGCCTGCAGTCCTCTGCTGTAAAGTTTTTAATTATCAGTTTGTTTCTCAGGATTGAAAATTTGGTTTCAAAACCAGGAGAGCAGTAGGTAGAGCCTGCTGAGGAAAAACTGCGGCCAATACATGCTCTGAACTGACTGTAGATCTCCATGTACCAGTGTGGGTCTGATGTCTGATTGGAGCAGGTTAGAGTGACATTGGTCCCCAGCTCTCCTCTGACCTCGGTCACCTTCTCGGCCTCTGCACAGAGCAGAACCACCAACAGGATCATCCACAGGAGAACCATGATCAGCTTCAGCATCTACAACAAGACGGAGTCGTCTGAAAGCAGCTCAGCTCTGATGGACTCTGACGGGACAGACAAAGAAGTG
>VUQO01027620.1:0-14376 GCA_015106655.1 Coptodon bakossiorum | reverse complement strand
CTTAATTATTCATGGCATAGAGTCAGTGAGGTATTGAAAACATTCATCAGAGTTTGGTAGTGCCACATAGTTGCTGTAGAATTGCTGAATTGCTGAATCTCCAGTTCCAACACATCCTAAAAGGTGCTCTATTGGATTGAGATCTGGTGACTGTGGAGGCCATTTGAACACAATGAGATTTGAGACATGGTATGTTACCCTGCTTCAAGGAGACATTTACATTTTGTTCATAAACGGGATGTGGACATGGCCGGCAACTTTTTTGACTTTTCTTGCCATGATGCCAAGTTTCTCTTGGAAATGAGATTTTTAATCTCAATGAGATTTTTACCTGGATAAATAAAGGAATAAAACATTACTCTTTTGGGCTCTTAACATATTAAGAGCCCAAAAGTGTCACCACTGGGTAATGGATCCATGATTTCATCTTGTTTACATTAAATTCTGACCCTACCATCCAAATCAAGACTCATCAGTTCATCATTATTCTCTGACCTCTGGCATCAACAGGGAATTTTCACCCAAGGAACTGCTGCTCACCAGATGTTTTCTATTTTCCATTCTCTCTAAACTGTGACTGTGCGGGAAAATCCCAGCAGATCAGCAGTTTCTGAAATAATCAGACTAGCCTGTTTTTGGCACCACTTAAATCACCTTTCTTCTCCATTCTGATGCTCAGTTTGAACTTGCTTAATAAAGTGGTTGATGAGTGTATATTTGTTCTATTGAAAATGTTCCCTTTCTGAGTGCTTTCCTCGACATGTTTTATTCAATTCAATTCAATTTTATTTATACAGCGCCAAATCACAACAACAGTCGCCTCAAGGTGCTTTATATTGTAAGGTAGACCCCACAATAATACATACAGAGGAAAAACCAACAATCATATGACTGCTTATGAGCAAGCACTATGGCGACAGTGGGAAGGAAAAACTCCCTTTTAACAGGAAGAAACCTCCGGCAGAACCAGGCTCTGGGAGGGGCGGGGCCATCTGCTGCCACCGGTTGAGGTGACAGAAGGAAGACAGGATATTCACTAAAGTGCTGATGACACCGTTTTTTCTGTATTTTTTCAGACAATCTGCAGGAGGTTTAGGTTGAGGCATTTGGAAAACTGCAGTTATTGTGTAGAATTAGTGCATTTTATTGTTCTTTCATTATTTTGAAATGAGCATGACTAAGAAACAAAAAGATGAGGGAAATAATAACATTACTACATATAGGATTTAATCATGAATTGCTGTTATTTTAAATACAGAATTCCCACTGGATGCTTAAACAGCAAAAACAATGTGTCTTCATGTTGACCTTCACGGTAACACTTTATTTCATACAACCTACAGTGAATGTCTGGTTTAAATTCAACATGACCTCAACTCCACGGAAGCACTATTCTTGCTCTGTGGAGACTCTATCATCATTTCTACTAATTCAATAGGGGAAATCAAAAGGCAGAATGAGAAATAAGTTTGTATAAGAGAAATCTAATTTGGAGGGAGAAGTCTCCCAGAACAATAACAGGTGACGCCTGAGCAGAAGTTATAAAGAGATGGCACCAGAGAGACACATCAATATATCATAACAAGAAAAAAAAAACAGCAAGTGCATTTTAAAAAGGAGATAAATTAGCAGTATATCAGTTACTTCAGTCATTACAGCAACTTTATATTAAGGGGAAATTACAACACACTTTTTTCTGCTCTCTGTGTCATTGACTTTTTCTTAGATGTTTATCTCATCATTCAATAAAATTAACACAGTGAAAAAATCCTTTGCATATATCTCACGCCCTTTCTGTTCACTCTCAGTTCTGTCTAATTATATCTTTAGGAAATATAAAATGGTAGCAGCTTGCTCGCTTTTCATTCTTTGCTGAATGACTGTCTACTGTGTATGCACATTGACTCATCACTTGGAACTTATGTGGAGGAGTTTTTAATCATGAGGGAAGTCTATGGGGAGTTTCTTTAGCACTTGGGACTCTATTAAGCAAATTTGCTTGTGGACATTGTGAGGACCGTCCACATGATCTCCTATAGCCACAAATTACTCTTTTTTTGTACAACCACTGGTGGTGTGTAATACATTCCATACATTCCCTAACCAATATGAAGTAAACAGTTCAATGCTGCAGAGTGTAATATGGTCCAAAAAGCAGAGGGTGCAGGGATAGGTTCAATGCAGACGAAGCAAGAGATACAGTACCAGCACACAAGACAATAAAATACAGACACCGTGTGCTACAATTATGTCCTTGTGTTATGGCTCATTACCTGGCAGCCAACAGGTACCGGTATTGGCTTCCGTTTGGAGCAAGCTGTCACTACAGTGCACTCAATTTTTAAACTTTTATTTTTGCAGGAAGTCCTTCTGATGTAAACTCTCCTTTGGCAGATGTTTATATGGCACTGCTTTACTTCTTGCAATCTACAAGTGTATCGGTAATCAAGAAGGCTGAACAATGAGATACAAGCTAAAACTCAAACCATTTTTTGAATTAACACCTTAGACGTGTTAGCTGATTGATTGCTTGAACTAATCTCAACTAGTTCAACTAAGTCAGCTACAAAAATATTTCTTTTCACAAGCGGCAACTTCTGGTGCCAAAGAGTGTTTCTCTATTGGCCAATTCAGGTTGGCTCCAAAGATCACCAACACTAGATTATCCTTACAGGAGAATGAAAACATTCACCCGAGCTAATTCGAGTTACTGAAGCAGAGTCAGTTACACCACAGCGGCAGTGTCTTTCAGAGCATTTTTAATGACATTTTGTGACAAATTATGTGATTTATTTAGCATTTAATTACACTGCCAGCCTTTCCGCAAAGCCTCTGCTTTTCTTGAGTAAAATACTAGTTTTTAGTCATGTGGAGCTGATAACTTTCCATCGTCTCAGCCAAATATGCTCAATAAAATAAACTAAAGACGTCAAACTGAGTGGGTGACATGATAAAGCTGCAGCCACTTTTACATATAGAATATGTATATTAGGATCTTGAGGTGTAATATAAAAACATGAAAAAAATATCACATTCTCTTTTTAGTAAGTCAATAACAAAGATCAACACATTGTGTAATTAAAAAAAAGAAACTCAAATAAATTCCACTTTTCAGTGGTCACATCATTTTTCTAGAACTGAAACCTAGATTCATTATAAACTGGCAAAACGTGTAGAAACGGATGCTCATTATTGCTTCCCTTTGACTCCAAGGATCAATATAAATAGGCCACATTTTCTGCCTGGATAATGATATATTTAATGACCCCTGTCTGTGTCGTGTTTTTTTTCCTTTCTGTTCAGCACGTGTAACTAAACATGCATGCACATTTTTCCTGCATGCACACAGGCAAATGAAACATAAATAACAGAGGGAAAGTAAGGAATTTTATCAAAAGCATAGTTCCACTAAACTGGCACTATTTGTTTCATCAAACACATAACAGATGTCATCACGTGTGCACATTTAAGTGTATGTGTACCAGTGTGTTTGCCTGCATGGATGACTCTGGGGCTCTGTTCGTGCCTGAATGATGAATCATAGATTGTCAAGTACTGTTTTTAGGGCAGTTGTGACAGAGGGTTCAGGGTTATAGAAGAAGAACTGATGGATTATTCGGCTGTCACTGACAGTAAATCAATACAACCCAAAACACGCACACACACTAGTCCCTTTCCTCTATAAACAACATAAACACATGCATATCAGATGCACGATGGATGAATGCACTTTATAACCACATCAATCTGTCCATACAAAAACCTCGCTTTCTTGGGACCAGCTCAATTACTAAATACACACATATATAGGCGCAAGCACACACACACACACAGAGTTAGGGCTCAGGACCTCCTGAGGGTGCTGGTGGGCATGGTTGATTGACCCTGCCTCACCAATCTGCCCAGCTCTCTGCCAGAAAAATCAACCAATTAAAAGATGCAGACACCACAGCAGCACGAGTGGGAGGGGGGAGTGTGCTAACAGCAGCTGTGATGCTGAACTGGGAAGCTCTCCCTCACTCAACTTCTAAGTGAAGTAGTTCTGGTTGCCTTATTTACTTTGGTATCAGTGGACTGTGTGCACAAACAGAAACACCGGTGACAGATTTAATCTAAAATGACTTGATCACAGATGGCTTCAAATCGGCATGTTTAGGAATGTGCAATAGGTATTTTTGCCAACGAATTACTGCATATAGATCCATTTCTATTTGAAATCAGCAGGGAATTGTGGAACTGAATCAATGCAACTCGACCATGAGAGGAGAGTTATTCTAAGAGGAAGATGTTGCAGATGTGGCCAGTCTAACCCTGATGGTGGATGAGCGTTGACTTAAAACCTCAGCCCACAGCTCTTTAGTTCACTTCATTTAATTCTACTGTGAACAGGTGTTACCAGTTTAACTGAATCTGAAGTGTAAATTCAAGTGTATCATGACAAACAGAGAAAGGAAGACAGGAATGCTTGCATTTAATTAAACCGAGAAAAGAAAGCCTCAGATAACAGCGATATTTTTGTCTTGGCCCCAAGAGCTTCAACAGGTTTGTTTCTCATATTTTTAAAAAATTTAATTAAATGCATAATTGTTTAGAAATTGCTTGTTTTAAAGCCCCAGAGAAATTCACTTTGGTGCCATAAAAAGAGGAAAAGTAAGCAAATCTGTGCATTCGTGAGGATGGAACCAGGGAGCAAAGAGCAATTCAAACATCAAGCCTTTCCTACGTTCAATTCTTTGACTATTTATTTCAGCGCTAAATAAAATCCTCTGTTGAACAAGTTGCAGAAAGAAAAAAGAAGAAGAAAATGCAGAGAAACTCTGTGCCCCTGTGCCAACAATACAACTGAAAATTCAATTGTATGCAGCACCTCAAAAGAGTGAATGGCAGCTTGCACCTAAAATGTATGTGCAGCAGCCTACACTCAACAACTTAACCAAGAGACACTGCAGGAGATTGTTTGCCTTTGGCAATGCAGAAATGAGTACACAGCAAAGTCGGTCCTTCGGTATCTGCACCAAACATCATGCTGTCACCAGAAGACTGTCAGCCTCTCCTGCCTTCACCCTGACTGGCAGGCAGGCAGGAATCAGCCACAGAATAATATAGAGCTTATCTCTCTTTCTCTTAAACAATAAAGCACAAGTCTTACTTACATGTGTTGGGAGAACTCAGGTGCCTCATCGTTGACGTTTGCCATCCTGATCCGTACCGTAGTCGTGCCCGTACGAGGAACCTCCCCCTTGTCAATGGCCATGACTACAAACTCATACAGATGATTAGGTCTCTCATAGTCCAAAGGTCCCGCGGGGAAGATTGTTCCGTGAGGGGAAATAGTGAAGTCTGGACTCAGGGTGTAATAGGTCAACTCTGCATTCTCTTCTGAGTCACAGTCATTGGCCGAAACTAAAGATGAGAACACAGAGATGGAGAATAGAAAAAACAGAGTTCAGAAGGACTAAACAAAGACGACAAAGGTTGGATTTACCACTGGTGATTTAGCTAGACTGACCATACAGACTAGAAAACCAATTTTGTTAAATATCCACAAGAGGAAAGGATGGAAGCTGGATGGAAACTGTGTTTTCTTGCTTTCTCATTTTTGTGACATATATGTATAACTTACATTTTCACATATCTGCATATATGTTTGCGACTCAAGCAGTAGTCAGTTGTTTTATTTTTTCCCCTCGATTTCTTCCTTTATACACAAACTGAACAAGAAAGAAGATTTGTGTTTTTGTTCATTACCAGCATGTGGTTAAAGCATCTTAATCATCTTAGTTGGTTTGTTTATGATCCTAAAAGGATTGTACTGCTACCTTCAGGTCTCTCCAATGATATTCTCACTACCGGGTTCAGGTCAGGACTCTGGCTGGGCCACTGCAGGAACTTCACAGCATGTTCCCAAAGCTCCTTCTGTGTTTTCTTGTTGATATGCTTCAGGTCTTTGTTTTGTTAAAATTAAATCGAGCTCCATTCTGAGACACTGAAAAAGGTTTACTCAGGATTGCTCTGTTTTTTCTGCAAGTTTTCAAGAAATACAACATAGCATATGAGCAGATGTCTGACTTTGTTCACCAGGTTTATTGAATTCAATAACCTTCAGGAGCAGGATGCATAAGATTTCATCTGTGATGTTAAATATATATCACTGGAGTATTTCAATATTTCATGTTTTAATTCATTAATACAACACATAAAGAAAAAAACTGCTGTGTGATTTAAAAGTTCTGCACTTCTACTGCTAATGGGAAAAAAATACAGTGAATCACTTTGGAGATGTGCCTGAAACAACAAAATGTAGAAACCTTGAAAGGGCAGAAAAACTTTCTGAATACACTGTATATCCAAATGTAAAAATATGAGGACTTGCAGAAGATTTATTTCACAAATAAAAGTTGTACAAAAGCGAAAAGTTAAAAGATGAAGGCCTTTACTAAGTCTGCAGTATTAGTGCACACGTTTATAATGAAAGTTGTGCAGGAGTAGCAGGAGCTTGTATATGTTGCTATTGCCCCAAGTTTGTCTGTACAGCCTTAAAAATAAAGACGGACATACTGCCTGAGCTGTCCTGTGGAAACTAACACAGATACTAACGTCACATCACTATGCTTTAGTTTTTTCATGTTTTTTTTGATGAAAGTAGAAACTTCTATCGAAACTACTACTTATAACAAACTATCTTTAGCTAATGTACCATATTGAATTAAGTCAACAGAGAAACCGTTTGTACAGAACGAGTTCTCTAATTATTTAAAAGTTTGTTTCTGGTATTTCATCCAAACCATATGCACATGATATCTCAATTCTCATGCTACACTATGTGTTCAAACTGATGCTTCCAGTGCCACAATTTTAAGCCACGGGAGTATGTGTTATTTGCCCAGCATGCATTGAAAGGACTGTCATTTTGCAACATTTCTGCTTCCACATCACATATTGGGAATCCATGGAGCCAGGACTCGCCTGGCCACAAATTGACTGCCTTGCTAAAACTGAAAAGACCACCAGGGATTTGAATAAGCATATTTTACACTAACAAGAACATTCACCATCAAAAGCTCAATTCCCCAATTCACCTTACATTGCATTTGGCTCAAGGGCCCATACAGAAGTGCACGCACACATGCGTGCGCACACACATATGCTCACATGAATAATAGATGCACACATACATAAAAACAATGCCACTGTTTGCTTCCACTAACAAACCATAATTCTTTATTGCTATAAAGCCTCGGGGAACTCTAACTAGCTTCAAATTAACAGTTTGAAGTGCGTTCAATTAACAAAATGCCTGCAAAACAAAGTATCTGGGTTCATTAAGGAGGTATATAAACTTTGTCAGTGTTTATTTGCATGATTAGTTTTACTTCATTATTTCAGCAGAGACATTTCGTATGTGAGTACACGAGATTAGCTGAATTTTCAAAGTGCTGTGGTAATATTCAAAATGTTTGTGGGCTGTGGCCTTCAATGTGTCCTTATGTTGAACAAGCGCTAAACTCAGTGAAAAATATTTCAGTTAAATTAAAATAAAAGCCACAAACACAAATGGGAAATGTGATGCTTTGTTGTATTGTTAAAGTAAATTTAACAATGAGAGTACTACAGGCAAAGAAAATCCGCCACGAGGTTTCATTTACGCCATCCTGTTTGTGTTTTTGCTTTTGCTATATTTTCCCATTAAGTCTGATATATTTGTCAATCATTTCAGTTTCATTTCATTACAAATGCACCATGTCATACCACTAATATCACTAAGGCCACTTTGGAGAGAACGAGATTGAAGTCTGATAAAAAAAAAAAAGGTCAAATGAGAACTCGCTTAATACATGAATGGGTCTTTTGTATATACTTTCATTAATATTACTTCACACACACAGAAAAATAAATCATAAAATAAACATTACAGAAACATTGTAAATACCTAGAGGTGCATTTTTCAGTTGCAAGCCAGACGAGGTTTCACGTATACATGGCCCCAAATTTACCCAAAATAGCAGAAAAATACAGATTTAACACTAAATGGATGATTGTGTCACATTTTAGCATAGTCAGTAGTCATCATAATTGGTTTCTTGTGTTTTGTTTTAAGTCAGATTGATTTCCAGGAATATTCTTTGATACGCAGCTGAATCAGGTGTGGAAAGGTCCATTTTTGTCCAGACAAATTTTACAATTCTGTATTCTTTTTATTGTTATTATTATTATCCATTACCACAATATTAGTCTTTTATTTAGATTTCTCTATGCTTCACAAGTTGGATAAAAATAAATGTGTGTTTATCCTGCACCACGGACCTGGTTACATACATTAACAGTCTTCTGAAGAAAAACTGAAACACAGCTGTTTCGCTTTTTGAGCAGCCTCTCATTCAGTGATGATGGGTTGAAAATGAACTGCAACACTAGCGTCGACCCAGAAGCCAATTGTGCGCGGTAGCCAAACACATGTCACACATGAGTCAATATTTAATTTACTAAGTAGAGATTTCTATTCTTCAGGATGACATTTAAGCATCTATTTATCAGTAAGTCCTCTGTAATCTTGAATCAGCATTGTTGCACTAGCATCGCTACACTGAGCCGGTTTAACAGGCCACTATACATTCTTAGCTGCATCCCTCATGTCTTTCTGGCATATTATGATTTTGTACAGAAGATGGAGACAGCGGGATCCTCAGATCTCTATGGAAAGCAAGATAATTGGCTTGCTTGGTACACTGTGCTGCAGTTGATTTCCAACTTGGCAAAGTACATGTTTGTCCACTCTCACGATGGAAATGATTATGGGATTACTAGCACATGATTTAGCAAAACGATGCTGGATGCCCATTTCTCCCTGCTCATTAAATATATACTATGCCTTTTAACCCACTTAATTAAGTGAAGGAGGAAAAATGTCTTTATTTCAGGAAGTTGGGCTGCTCAGTCTTAGATGTACTCAGAAGTGGATTGGGTAAAATTAATTGTAATAATTATAGCATGTATTGGGGCAATTTTGTTCATTCTTTTGGGAAAGCTACAGTTTGTATGACACATTTTTCACCCCACTAAATTTAGGCAGCAACCGCCTATTTTTACAACTGAAAATTGCACAGGTCACATAGATGGTTTGCTATATCATGATCCTGAGGCATTTTAAAATCACTGGAATCTCTGTGCAGAAATGTGATAACTCTTTTTGTGGGGTATTTTTCCACTCACAGAAATATTGACAAGTGCTCAAGCAAGCATGAAAATGGGTGGGAACACAGCAGCACAGCAGGAGGAAACTTCTCGCCTCCCTTGGTGCACCTGTTAATGGCAGCGAGCTAAGGGCCTGCTGCGTCTCTCCCACAGTGCGCACCTCACTCCCCCATTCACTCATTTACTTTCTCCATGTTCGCTAGAAATAAATAACATTTTTACTGTAAATAAATCTGAATTACTGTTAAGACCTTGGTCAGTGTAGCTCTACTGATCAAGTGCTTTGTTGGACTGAATTGCTCCAACGCTGAGCAGAAAACCGAAAATGAAATTTGTGGATTTCTTGCACACAAACACTGGTGATGCAGTAAAGATGAGCAATGCTCCGTAGCTTCTCACTGTGAGTTTGTTTGCACTTTATTCATATACAGCATATTTTCATCATGTTGCAAAATGCTGCAAAGCATTGCAAACTGGTGTGCTGCAAGGACACTCATCTCTCACTTGCTCACATTCAATATTGACAAAGCACATCTGCATGTCTAAAAGCATTAAGTATAATAAATAAATAAATAAAAGCACTATCTAAGTAATTCTCAAGCTCGGGTCCTGGGAGTTTCAGGGTCCTGTACATTTTCTGAGCTGGACTGCATGTTTTCTACACCACTCTTCCATTTTCAGGGTTACAGCTCCTAGTGCTCCTACTGTATGATCACTGGGAGCACTTTGGACTTCATCTTGTTTAGAAAAAACACTAAAACACACACACAGTCTTTTGTTTGTTTGTTTTTTCAATATGAATTTAATCCAAAGTCTTCCTACCTGCATTCAAAGCTAATGGACATTTCCAAAACGGTGTCATACCTACAGTCATTTTCACACAGTTCTTGTAAGCAATTAAAATATACTTGCATTTTCATTCTTGGCCTGTTTAAAGTTTACCTCTTCAAAAAGCTAAAGATTGATCTGTTTAGAGCTATAAACAAACAGATGTCTAAGTTTTAATAAAAAAGCAGCAATGTTTTAGAGGAGATAGTAAGTAACAGTCTCTGAGAGAAGACGGAAAAACTCTGTTGTCAGTCGTGTTGGCAGAGTAAAAGTGTCACTGTGACATACCCACAACAGTTGGCATCACCATTTCTTCACAAAGAGATGAAACATAAGCGTTCCTTTTGGGTTATTACAGGAACGGAGAAGCTACAGCAGCTGCACTGATGAAAGTAGTGGTGATGCCGGTGCTGACAAGTACCTACTCTGTTTCCTGACCAGTCAAAATGCATGAATGTTAAAGAAGCGCAGGCACTCTTGTTTTGTTCTGAAAGCCACTACAGCAAAGCTTCTCAAACATTTGCATATCACAGCTCCCACAGAGGCACGCGTTTGCCCACTGAGCTGCACCTGGCTTAACTTTAACTGGTAACACAAGAGGTAAAACACGGATTGTTATTTTTTTCTTTCACTTTTTTTCTTTTAAAAGTCACCAAATACATGCAGACATAATAAAGGTCCTTGCAATTCTGAGATTTTTACTTGGAAATATTTAATTCAGCCCAGCGAAAAACTGACAAACACCATTGCAGGATTTCTTTAATAACATCAAAGATTAATAACATTTTGATTCATGCATTAGAAATTACATAACCGGGAGCTGTTTATCAGTGAAGATGAATTAAAAAATAAGATGAACCTACTTCTGTAGGTCAGGGAAGGCAGTGCAATGTTAAATTTCCTTTGCATATGAGAAACTGATACAGAGTAGTAAGTTGAGCTTTAAATTAATAATGTGAATCTAAAAATGAAGAATGCACTCAGTGAAGCTGGTGGGTTATAAATGGTACTCAAACAGGTATTTTGAGACTTGTCTTACCTTGCAGCAGGGAGGTTGCTGTTGTCACAGTCTCTGGTACACCATCCTTGCTGTAAATTGACTGGAGGAACTCAGGAACACAGTCGTTTTCATCAGTAATAACTACCCGTACCTGAGAGGGTGATGATGAGGGGAAGAGGATAGGAAAAGAAGGAAAAAGAGGCTATGATTAAATTAATTTATGTGTTCAAATTGTTCCTGAACATTTAAACAGTCAATAACACATTTTAAAGAAATGAAAAAGTTCTTCTTGTTTTTATTTCTTGTACAGAATTCCCCGTTTTACTCACGACTGGTCATATGTAACAAATGCTTATGCTCCTGTAAGCTCTTTGCCGATCATAACTGAACAGAAACAAAAAAAGAAAAAGAATGCCTTGCACATCTTACATCTTCTCTAGTAGGCATCAGGCCAGTAAAATGTGTGTGGCATGTTAAATACTTCCAGGGAAAATGTGCAAGTCAAGTCCTAAAGCAAGTTAGCATGTCCACATGAACTGGGTCAGACAGTTTGTTATTATTCGTGTACTTTCTGTTATTTATGTTGAAATTCCTTTCAAGCATTCTGGTAAAAAATAAATAAATTTATGAAATACAAAAGAATACAACATAATTAAAACAATGAAGCATTTGCATTTCTAATCTCAGACTGCTTCTGTCTATGAACATGTAAAAGCTGCTCAGCCAATCAGCAGAAATGCTGCAGATTCAAAGTCATACTTGCACAGTGTCATGAAAATTTTAAATCTGGGATTACTACTTCAGGCACTGTCCAAAATTGGTTTTCTTTGCATACAGAGTCATTTTCATGTGTGAGTAACCCAAATTAACCCCATCTCCAACCAAAAGGAAGCTTCATCTCAACCTCCTCCAAATCCATGCCCTGACCCTGATCCCTGTGCTTTATTGACCCCGCCGCAGGGAAGAAGCTGCAAGTGAACTAGTGTTGTGGTCCCTCTTGTTGTTCAGTGGAGAGCGGAACCCCGTGGAGTTTCTTGCAAGCCCTGAGCTAACAAATGAGTAGTGTGCAAGGATGAATTTATTTAGCGTGAGCATGAAGGCGTTTGCTTTGCTAAGACACTGTAATACTGCTCAGTTCGTTTGGGATATAAAGGTAAACAAAGCATCTCCTTCCAGATGTTGACTGCTGCTTCAAGTCCAAGAGCAATAAATAGACATGGGCTGGCAGGCGAGCCTCTGACCCTCAGTCCCTCTTCTTTTTTTCCCCAAACAAAGCTGTACGTATACACACACACCCTACAGACACAATGGCACACACACAGTGAGTGCTTTGTAAATACCACTGGTATTAAGTCCTGGTAGGTAAGATGAAATTCTGTAATATCAGTTAATCCTTCAGCAAAGATCAGCTGCAAAGCAATGAACAACAAAATAAAATCTGCCCATGTCAGCTCCCTGAGGTGATTTGTGTGCGTTTGCCAATAACTGTCAACCTTTTTTTGGGGGGTGTTTCGATGTGTCTGTGTGTGCGTTTGCATGTCCTAATGAGCAAATCTATGCCCTAGCTGGACAGGAAATAGTGATAGTTGGGCAGGATATACAAAGGTAGAGTATGTGTGCATACAAGGCTGAGGAAAGGCAAGATTGAATGAGAAGAGAGAGGAAGTCAGCCGTAATAAAGCAAGATGGGCTCAAACGCACGCACACGGGAATGTGCGCACGTGCACACACTTGGGAAGCTGCAGGCAGGTCTCAGGCTGGTTAGGTAACTAATGGTGCCGATGAGCTATCACTCCTGCAGGGAGAAACTTGGAAACTACCTGCAAATTAAAGTCATGCTCAGTGACTCCAGTGCACAAAAATACGGCACGTCTGTTTCCTATTTTGATAGAGGGCGGCAGATTTCTGAAAAGTAGAATAAAATCAAAAGCAGAAAAGAGGTGCGTTATTTGGCAGTCCTCTATGGAAAACAAATTAATAGGTGATTTTTTTAACCTGCTACTGGGAAACAGTGACACAGAAAAAGATAAAAAAAAAAAGAACTTCCATTATAAAGTTCTATACTTTATACACATGAAATTCTTTGACTAACAGATGCCTTTCTGTGGATAAGTATTTGAGTTGCTAGGCACTATTCTTGCAAGTACAGCACATGTCTGCAATCTCAGGACAGCTTCATACTTGTCTAAAATCAAACAGAAGGCTTACAACCAAAATGCCATCAGAATATGTTTATTTTGGCATGGTCACAAGTAGCCGTATGCCATTCGATTGGTTACTTATCTCAAGAGAACATGTCTTAATTAATGCAAAATCCAATATGGGCCTTCCCGAGGCAGATGGCAGGGAGAAAGAGCAAGAGTATATTATGAACCTCTAAAATTGACATGCTGCAGATGAATCCAGTGAGTTGGAGTTTATCACTGAGACCATGACAGCCACTGCATGGTGACTCTCGTGATGAACTTTGGTTAGTTTTTGTCTGCATCTCTGTGATAAACTAAATAAACAGACACATAGTGACAGGTTAGTGAAAATATTTTGATTACACGTTCCACTATAATAAAAAGTGACAGTTACATTTAGCAGTCTGTAACACAAACCCTGAACTCGCCCTGAAACCGTTTGTCTGCCCTTTGCCATTTTAGCTGTGTTTTCACTTTTTTTTTCCCTTTCCACATGAGTGCATCCTTTGAAGATGCTGACTGCTGCATGTTTGCCAGTGTGGGGAGAGTCACTGTGGTATCACATCCAGACACACATTCAATGTCAACACCAAATTCCTCTTTGTGCAGCACTTGACACAAATGAGCACATAAACATATGTGGTGTGATATGTGGTATACTACAACATACCCGGGTTTAACCGTATGTAAACAGATACAGCATCAGATGAATTGGGGTTTATGGTGGCAGCCAGCATTTCGTCCCCCCTCAGTATGTACAAAACATCTACTCCAGTGTTGGATCAAAAATAATTGGCTTGTAATTGACAGCCACGATCACTAGATAGTGTTTGCATAACTTCATTTTATAAGTCTGGTACTTTTGTTAAGTTTTTTAAAAAAATAATTCTGACAGCTACTGTCAGCCAACAGTCAGCCACTCAGAGCCCCGCCTAGTTTCGCTCTAAACACGCCCCTTTCATTTAATTGCACGGTGTCACCAAGAGATGGCGCTTTCTTCAAAAAAAAAACCTTGACTGGGATAGTTAGCAAAAGAAGACTTCCTCAGTATTATTGTAAGAGCTTTACTTTATAATATAATATATAATATATAGTTTTTCAATAATAGGCTATTTTCATACATTAGATAACCTATTGGATCTGGGGGGGGGGGGGGGGGTTAAATTATTT